>JBBPBX010036056.1:0-31700 GCA_038048925.1 Garcialebias charrua | reverse complement strand
AAGGGCCAGTTTACACGGCGCGTATTTTGAGTGTAACCGCTACTTTCTCTTTGCGACTTTGCTTATCGCCTACACGACGCTGCTGGCCCCCCTCGATGACACCGATACTTTTCTGACCCTGCTCTCAAGGTGGAAGTTTTTCGCTGACCCCCCGTTGATAATGTAAACATCTCCCGTGGAGCTTTTGTTTGAACACATGCACGCAGCACGCACGCGCAGACAGCCGGCATTTTAACAATGGCGGTGGACTGGACAGTGGACACACGCACCACTTTCTGAACTATAGCTGATGGAATATATTTTGATTCTCATATTTAATTATTCTACACCTTACCTGCATCTGTGTTGGAAGAGAGCAGCTGCCTGGATCCAGTTGTCTGTTAACGAGGCAGTCGGACATTTCACGTGTCACGCTGCACTATAACATACTAAATGTGCTATATATTAACAGTTTAATAATAATAATAATAATAATTGTCTAATCTTGTCATCTGCGTATGTTTCCCATACACAGACGAAATTCGTCTCTGCATTTAACCCAACCACCTACCAGGTGGTGCAGTGAGCAGCCATAGACAATAATAAACAGTATTTATGTTAGCGTGGGAGATATTTACATTTATCTGAGCTAAATGAAGCTATCTGGACTCGTTACGTCATGCCTAACATGCTGCTGAAAATGAAGACACCAGGTTGATTTTTAATTTATTTATTTATTCAACACCACAAACTCATGTCACAAACACTGAGAATTAAATTGAACACTTTTAAAAACACGTTAACCGAACTTTAATGAACTGGACTCTGTTGTTCATCCTGGTGGACACTGGACCCAGATCCGAACCGCCGGTCCGCTTCGTGGAACAGCTTCGACCTCGCAGGAAAAAAATAAAAATAAAACCTCAGTTGGTTGTTCTGTGATCGAACTAAACACAAGATTATTAAGAACATTGTTTACCTTGTAGCGCTGCTGTAAATCAGCTGATTCTCACGGACTAAAGTCAGACATGTTGACTCGGTTCCGGTCCAGTCAGCAACTGGTGTGCAGATGAAGCGGTCCCACTTGGTGTCAAATCTGTTGACTCTTATCCAAATTCCAGCTTTAACTTGTTGTTAACTTGTTGACAACAACTTGTAGTAGCTGAACTTTTAGCCAGAGAGGAAAACAGGCTGCCTCGTGTGCTTTGTTTACCTCAGGCAGCAGTGGCACGCATGCGCAGTAGTGAAGGTTCCAAAGATCACAGCGCCATCTACAGGCCCAGCATGGTAACTACAGTAAATTCATGAGTACGGGGGGTGGGGGGGAGAGAGTCGTATCCACAGAATTCGCCCATGTCAACGCAAAACTTTCAACCTAATTAACATACCCAAAAGTTGCGTTTCCCCCACACAGTGTCCGTGTAAACAGGGCCTAAGATGAATTGGGTGGTATGGGAATTCAACTCTACTGAAAGATTTCAACAAAAGGCAAGGCACGGGGGAGCCGGCCCATCCCCGCAGACGAAACGAGATGATACGCCATGGATTCGATGGAATGGTGACGTCTCACTCTCTGTGTGCTCTGAGGGAATGTGAAGAATCTGGATTAAATTGGATTACGATGGCAGTGCTTTTCTTTTTTTGGTGTTTTGTGGAGCACTGGCCTATCTGTAAATGAGGGAGAGTTTCAGCAGGACCTAATGCTGGAGCACCCGATCTGATCTGCGCCGTGACCTCGGAAATCAGCTGTTTACGAGCTAATCCGGAAGGTGAACACGATCTCTGAGGATCGCAGATCATCCGCTCGGATTGGGACTCTGGACGCTGGTGGTCAACATCTAAGGGCCACAGCTGGATCAGAGGAAAAAGTCCAGAATTGGACCATATCAGAGTTGCCCAGCAAGACTCAAGGCTGAAGGAATTATACTGTCTGCCTGAAGTGAAAAATATTTGTAATCCTTATCTGACTTTACCCTAAACAGCCTTGGAAAAAGGTTGGATGTCAAATTTCTCCTGAGACGTGTTTTCTGAGGCAAACAGCTGCACTATCGCTACTCCCCCCCCCCCCCGGAGAACTTTTCTATGAGCGTTATCGGAGGCCGGCTGGTTTCACCTCAGAACTGTTTGCTATCTGGAATGTCTCATGGACAGAAATCTCACTGCCTCAGTCTCAAAATGCAACATGTGATTGTCTTAAATGTGCTTCTGGTATAGTTTTTTTCTGTCTCATATGGTGTCTTGAAAGACAAAATGTGATAAAAAAATTTATACCAACGCTGTAACCCTCATGGTTCTGACCTTCATCCCTATATGGATGGGAGAGGCCGCGCTGAAGAACATAATGTGATATGATGTCTCATGTGGTCTGATAGCAGCAGCTTCACACACTCGCCCCCTTCTGGATGACTGTGCGTACATATTCACGCTGTACTGGTGAAAACTTGTGCAATGTTAATAAAAGTACTCTGACTCTGACTCTGAAAATTACTTTTTAACCAATTAATGTTTTATTGTGTTGTAAATAGAAGCCATTCAGTTCTATTTACTGTATATAATAACTACATTCAAAGTACATTTCTCAGACGCTCAGAAGCTCCATCTTATTTTAGTACCAGGCAAACCGATGGCAGTGACAATATCTAAGATCTTTGCATACTTAGCCAAACTAATAACCCACACATACAAACAATAAAAAAGCAATAACATACAGGTAGTTATAAAACCTCGCATACCACAAAATGTTTTTTGAGATTAGATGCTGAAGTCTTGTAAGTTGCTCTCACCGTAGAGATCAAAGTTTGCATCTTGACACTGTCTCCTTTTCACCCTCTGTACATGAAACATTCCTCCAGGTATGGCCACAGACACTCGTCCTCAGCCTTTACCTCATCATTTTCTCTGTTGACCGTGTTGTCCTCTGTCTTCATTTTGGACTTTTTCTCCAAATCTTTGGCCCATAAATTATTATCTACTCTACGGAGTTGTCCTTTGCTTATATCTTAGGTCATTTGTGCGTTCGCGATCTGAGAGCCTTATTGGCTACAAGGATGCAGATGAATGGTTTGAATATTAATTAAAATTGCAACCGTACTCAGTAGCAACTTCTGATTTTAAAAGTAGTGAAGTAGACTCCATGGTCTAAATTGTACATGAGTAAAATTACACATTTGAAAGAAATATTCATAAAAGTACAAGTACTGTACCAAAAAAAATCTTAATTACAGTATGTGAGTATTTATAATTCATTACTTCCACCCCTGACAGCATGGTACTATTAGCAGAGTGATTCTGTCGGCAGTGAAGTTCCCTGTTGTACTCAAGTAGCACCATGGTACTGTTAGCAGTGTGGTTCTGTTAGCGGCATGGAATTTTTAGCAGCGTTAGCAGGTCTTATTAGCAGGTCCCGTTAGTAGCATGAGGATAATAACGCCCACATCAACTGCTCTCCCAGGCTGCCCTCCAGAACTGGGTCCGGCAGACACAGAACATCCAGAGTTCCCCGTGGAACCGAACAGTTCCGTAGAGCTCGTTCTGTGCAGGCGGATGGAGGATCATGGAGACGGGCCTCCATGACAGGCCGGAGCCTGAGCCCGAGGCTGGAAGGCAGCCGGACACTGAACCACGATGGCAGGATGGCAAGATGGCAAGGCAATGACAAAAATTCCCAAAGTGCATTGCGGTCATACCTGAAACGTGGGTGTGCAGTGTAGGCACAAAAAGGGTTAAAGCAAAAACAACAGGAACAAAATCAGAGTCAGAGACACACCCATGCCAAACTACTGGGGATGGGTGGTTAATAAATTATGAATTACTCATGCATAAGGTTTAATATTTCTCTGTGTGTGTGTATTCATACATGGCTGCTGCCAGAACCATCACTTTCTGTCACTTCAACTCTAAAGCCTGCTGTGCTGCAAGGTTGTGTCATATTGAAGCTTCATTTTGATAAAAGCTGCAAAACATTTACTCATCAGGGAGAACAGATAACGTTGTATTCAAAACTGAGTGGATGAACTTGGCCACCTCCCTTGTCTTTCTGTGTCAGCTTCCCTGAGTGACATGCAGCCTGAGTGGACATGGCACCATCATCTGACTGGCACCAAATGAGCCGTGAGTAATGACGATGTGCACCAAGCCCATTGGCTAATTGTCCTGAATAATGAGCCTGGCTCTCTGTTCTGATTGGTGTTGGAGGTTGGAGGTTATTTGTTGGCAGAATCATCTGCAGCACACAGTGCAATGTCACCAAAATGGATTTGTCAAATGACTGCCGCGGGTTGAGAAATGTCAAACCTCCATTTTCCTTCCATTCACTGCATCGTAGAGCCCATGGAAGATTTTAAGCCTTTTGTAGTCTGCTGCTTTGTGGCTCTGCAGAACAAGAGCATCCCTGAAAACCAGCTTTTGTTCCAGGTTTGGCTTCACCACAATATTTTTAGTTATTTCTAAAGACAATTTGATGAAATCTTCTGTCTTTAGATAAGTATTTGTACATGTTTTGTGTTCCTGTATCTGACTCACCTATTTTTTAGAGCTAATTTATAAAAAACCGTTAACAGATATTTGTTCAGTGTCAGCAGCTTAAAGCACTTCTTTTTCTAACTTTAAAGCAACTATGGCTCATGAGCACACAAACATGAGACCAAATAGTTGTGGCTTGGCTGCATTGAATGCATCAACGCTGTTTTTCTGCTGATGATTTGACTGGTTCACCAGAAATCAGCTTGCTGACACAGACCAGGTCACCCTGGAAACCTTACATAATGGTCTGAACTGGTGAAAGGAAAGTTGTTTCAAGGAGTCACAGCTTTATGTCTCCTCTTTGGGTTCATCTGGTTGTCATAGCTCCACAGTGACTGGTCTGAATGACTATAGACCGGTGGCTCTCACCCCGATAGTCGCTAAATGTTTTGAGAAACTGGTCATGTCCCACATCAAGACAGCCGTCAACATCAGCGAGGACCCTCATCAATATGCATACCGTGAGAACCGATCAACAGAGGACGCCATCTCCTCTGTGGTCCACACTGCTCTCACCCACCTGGATCAGAAGGACTCATACGTGCGTCTGCTCTTTGTGGACTTCACATCTGCCTTCAACACCATGATCCCCCAAACTCTGATAGACAAACTATCCACACTTGGACTAAGCCCCTCTATTTGTAACTGGGTCTTAGACTTCTTAACAAACAGACCACAGTCCGTGAAGATCCACAACTTCTCCTCTTCCACCATCACCCTCAGCACTGGCTCTCCTCAAGGATGTGTGCTGAGCCCTCTTCTGTTCACTCTGCTCACATATGATTGTACAGCCACACTTCCAGGCTGTCATATTGTTAAGTTTGCAGATGATACAGCTGTGGTGGGATGCATCACAGATAATGATGAATCCAGCTACAGACAGGAGGTGGAACATCTGGAGAGCTGGTGCAAAGAGAACAACCTTCACATGAATGTGAAGAAGACGAAGGAGATGATTGTGGACTTCAGAAGGAACAAACACACCCACACCCCACTGTATATAGGTGGATCTGCGGTGGAGGTGGTCTCCAGTTACAAGTACCTGGGTGTACACTTGAATGATAACCTCAGCTGGAGCAATAACACCACCAGCCTGATCAAGAAAGGTCATCAGAGACTCTACTTCCTCAGACGGCTGAGACGAGCCGGTCTGAGAAGCTCAGTCCTCACCTCGTTCTACAGGTGTGCAGTGGAGAGCGTCCTGTGCTCCAGCATCAACGTGTGGCATGGAGGCTGCACAGTTGCAGAGAGGAAAGCTCTACAAAGAGTGGTGAAGGCTGCACAGAAGTCTGTGGGAGTCAGTCTCCCCACCATCACAGACATCTACACCTCCAGATGCAGAAAAAGAGCCACCTGCATCATGAAAGACCTCACTCACCCAGCACACTCACTCTTTGCACCACTCCCCTCGGGACGGAGGTTGAGGAGCATCAAATGTAGAACCACTAGACTGAGGAACAGCTTCTACCCTGAGGCTGTCAGACTCATGAATAAATAAATAATAAGAATAAACACTGCAAAATGTCACATCATGCTGATACTGATCTGTTTCTTGTTGCTGCGTTCATCTGTGACTATCTGCGTTCATCTGTGACCATCTGCTCATGTTCGTGCTGCTGTTTATAATGATGTTTTTCTACTACATTAGGGCTTAGTGTATTACTAGCTGATGTCTCTCTTAGTTAATCCTAGATGTTATTATTGTTTTTCTCTTGCATTTGTTGTTGGATGTAACTGGGACCCTGTGTACATAATCTCGTTTTCAACACATGTACTACATGCGGTGCAAATGACAATAAATTCTCTCTGACTCTCTGACTCTGATATAAGTGTCCTTGGGTGTCCTGAAAGGCGCTTTTAAATAAAATGATTATTATTATTATTATTATTATATTATTATTATTATTATCAGAGTCAGAGAGTCAGAGTCAGAGAGTCTTTATTGTCATTTGCACCGCATGTGGTACATGTGATGAAAACGAGATTATGTACACGGGGTCCCAGTTACATCCAACAACAAATGCAAGAGAAAAACAGTAATAACATCTAGAATTAACTAAGAAAAACATCAACTAGTAATACACTAAGCCTAATATAGTGGGAATAAACAGCAGCACGAACATGAGTTTGTATGAGCAGATGGTCACAGATGAACACAGCAACAAGAAAACAGATCAGCATCAGCATGATGTGATATTTTGCAGTGTTTATTTTTTATTTTATTTATTCATGAGTCTAACAGCCTCAGGGTAGAAGCTGTTCCTCAGTCTAGTGGTTCTACATTTGATGCTCCTCAACCTCCGTCCTGAGGGGAGTGGGGCAAAGAGTGAGTGTGCTGGGTGAGTGAGGTCTTTCATGATGCAGGTGGCTCTTTTCCTGCATCTGGAGGTGTAAATGTCTGTGATGGTGGGGAGACTGACTCCAACAGACTTCTGTGCAGCCTTCACCACTCTCTGTAGAGCTTTCCTCTCTTCAACTGTGCAGCCTCCATGCCACACGTTGATGCTGGAGCACATTATATAATGATATACAGTAGTGCCTTGCTATTTTGTGGTCCGACTTTCGCAGACCCGCTCTATCGTGGTTTGTGGACGTACAGTACATAATATTGTACACATAAATTTATTTTATTTTATTTGTACAGGACACATGATTGTCAACTTTGATATTACTTGTGACTAGGGGTTGAACGAGTACATAATTTTAACACTCGACATTAGCATAAAAAACTCGAGTAGAACTCGAGTAGTCAATGACGTCATAGGATATTCAGATGCAAACAAATAAATAAATAAAAATGCATAAGAACGTCATTATTTACAAAAAAAAAAAAGACCAACAAAACATTGGGAGCATAAATTATGCTCCTATCATTTATCACACTGCAGATAAGTCACAGGAAAAAAAAACTATTACCGGTAGTTATTATTATTAAACTCAACTGCAAAAAAAGAAACGTGCAGCAGTCAAAAACAAAACTAAAAACAGTGAGGCAGACACCACCCGCACCTGCAACAGTGCATGCAACACCGCCCTCTATTGGTAACAATATTCTGTAGCGGTTACGGGGAGTGGAGTGTCTTTACCATAATGCTTAGCGGTATTTTAAGTGTTCCAGCCACACCATGAGTGAGATGGACGTCTGTGATATAGACCAGCCTCTTGTGTGGTTTTTAAAGTTTAGCTGTTTCTTGTTGCACAGGTCAAAGTGTATTGGTTGGGTTTAACCCACATTAGGGTTCTCAAAGTGCTCTAAACAGGAAGTTGATTTATTTTCTGTGGTGTAACTGGGATATGATGATGTCACTACAAGTACTCGACGTGAAAAAAAGAACCTCGATAGAAGTCCTAGGACTCGATATGCCGAGTACTCGAGCACTCTGTTAAAGCCCTACTTGTGACTGGGATGTGCAGTACTGTACTGTACAGTAAAAAGTTAACCAAAAAATGTAATCCTTCGGACAGGTGCAGTCATTTTATAGTTTTGTCTCAGTAATCTTTTCATAACGACCGCATTTTCCAGAAGGCAACGGTCCCGCACAGAAGCCCTGTTTCCTTCTGCTGAAAAGCTAGAGGGAAAGTTTGGATCTGATCGGCTCCTAGCGGATGCAGAGAAGCCGCACAGAACACACTGAACCGGATCAGAACCGGAGCAGCACCAGACCTACAGACCCATCGGTGAATCTTAAGAGCAGGTATCCAGGGCCATGAGGACTTCCGAGCAGGGACGTGCCACCATAGGTTGTGGACTGTTTCCAGAGCCCATCGGGACTTTTTTCATCCAGACTTGGACTCATTCGACCACATCAGATCCCACACTGGTCAACCGAAGGTCTGGTCCCCCAACATGCGCTTCAGCACTCAAGAGCTGCACTGAACTGGACCAGAACCAGACCTCCAGACCCAGCGGTGAGCCCGAAAGCTTAGCTGGCCCACGAGGACCTTCGAGCGGGGACGTGTTCGTAAGTAAAATTTAGTAGCTACATATAAGTATGTTGTTAAAATTAGTAGGTTTAAGAGTTTAGAACATTGAGAGGGAGGCCAGTGGAACAGTGAGGCTACAAGGAGCAGAGGTCACAAAGGTGCAGGACTTCAAGTACTTGGGGTCCACTGTCCAGGAAAATGGGGAATGTGGTAAAGAGGTGAAAAAGAGAGTCCAGGCAGGATGGAGTGGATGGAGAAAAGTTTCAGGAGTGATTTGTGACAAAAAGGTGTCAGCAAAGGTCAAAGGAAAAGTTTACAAGACAGTGGTGAGACCAGCTATGTTGTATGGTCTGGAGACAGTGTCATTGACAAAAAGACAGGAGAAAGAACTGGAAGTAGCAGAAATGAAGATGCTGAGGTTCTCCTTAGGAGTGACAAGGATGGATAAGATCAGGAATGAGATAATCAGAGGTACAGCACATGTTGAACAACTGGGAGATAAAGTTAGGGAGGCCAGACTGAGATGGTTTGGACATGTCCAGAGGAGGGACAGTGGGTATATTGGTAGAAGGATGTTAGAAATGCAGCTGCCAGGAAAAAGACAAAGAGGGAGGCCAAAGAGGAGATATATGGATGCAGTTAGAGAGGACATGGAGGTAGTTGGAGTGAGGACAGAGGATGCAGAGGACAGAGTGAGGTGGAGGAGGATGACTCGCTGTGGCGACCCCTGAAAAGGGAAAAGCCGAAAGAAGAAGAAGAAGAAGAAGAAGAAGAAGAAGAGTTTAGAACATTGATTGTGGGCTTTGTCACTCCAGGTTAGGTCTGCAGAAACTAACTTGGTTGGACCGGAACCAAGAGTCACCACTACTACTACTGTATGTAACAATCTTTTTACTGTTCATAATCAAGACGGAAAGCAATAAAAAGATTAAAACTGTAACAAGTAGGCTTTGCATACCACGAGTGGTTTTGGGCTAAGACTGTAGTTTTTCAGAATTCATGGCATGCAATACCTGTAACACTGAAAGTTATAGTCCTTTTTGTTTCGGCTAATATTGATTAGCTGTGTCAGCCATCTTGAATTGGATTGACTATTATTCAGTTGTAGATGTAGATCCAATATTCATAAACCTGCTAGAATAATATGTTAATATGTGCAGTGGTTAATTATATATTTTGCTAACAGAAAAATACACCCACAAACATGAGCAAAAACATTCTCTTTTTGCATTTTGAAGACTGGCAACAAGTATGAAAAATGTGGTCATAAAATGTGGTCCTATAATTGTAAAAATAAAAAAGAGGTTACATTGTTAGCTTATTTTCTTTATGATGTTAATGTTTTGGTTGATCGCAAATGCCCTATTTTTGAGCAAAGAATAGCTGAATTGTGCATTCATCAGCTAATCCATGACTCACCAAGAGTCAAAGTAGAAAAAATATTGAAGACTAAACACGGTGATTAAATCAGGTTTCCTGTGTTTTATGCTTGCTGGGTATTTATGCAGCTATTTGCTACTAAGTTCATCACATCTCATAACCTGTTATTTCCTGAGAAAGAATAAAAAGCCGGAGACGTGCACCATGTCTGAATGTTGGTGCGCTGATGCACAAAGTGACTCTTTTGGAAGTTATTGCAGGTGAGAGAGTCGGTGTCAGGATGTAGGAGGCGTCATGGTTGAAAACTTCTCCAAGTCTTACTCTTGTCTGAGACTCTTTTCATTTTTATCTGGTGTGTCATCCTTTCTTGGTTTAAAATTAGACACTGGAACCTGTTTAGGATTGAGTTTTTCATTATATGCTTCAACGTATTTTCAAAATAGGTTTTTATTATCAACATTATTACTGTACTCATACTCACCACCAAGGGAGAAGGCAAGACAATACAGTAATGTTTTTTTTCTCGTGTGTCATGTGTCAATCTGTACAGTTAGCAAAATATCTTTAATGACAGGCTCAGAAAACAATCATTGGTTTGACATCAAAAAGGAATATTTTTTAGAGTTAACACAATACAAGATGGCCGCCACAACAAAACAATTTCAGCAAACACAAAAATGGCTTTAACTTGAAATTTAAAAAGGTTGAGCCACAATTAGGCGGGGTAGTAGCTGAGATTGATCTCCAACTGACACTTTGAGTGCCAATTAATCGAGCAAGATCTGTGACTTTGCCATTAACTATTGGAAACAGCATGGGTCTGTTAGCAAAATATCTGATGAACCACTCAACAGATTTTGGATAAACTTTTAGAAAATGATCAAATGTGGATGACTTAACCATATGGCTATTCTAGTGAACTGTCCTTCAAAAACACAATAAAATATGTTGACTATAACTCAGCCATTTAGATATTGATCTAAAATGTAATGTAGTAGTAGCTGACAGTCATTCACAACATATACTCTAAGGCTAAGAGATCATGCAAGATGTTTCATGAACAATTTTCAAGGTTGGTCTAAAATGGCTATAATTAATTTATTCACATAAGATGATCCAAGCCTAAATCTCTGGCATGAAAGGAGGCAGGTGACGTGCATTCCTTTGAGGGATGCTAAGCCTTTGAGTTATCCTGTATAAAATAAAAGTATGTATTACATTTTTTAAGTGACAGAAGTATACTGAGTGGTAGCTATGTTAATAGCCTGTTTAGGAGCCCTCAGGTCACTAAATGCTGTTAATTACAACAGAGACAGGGGCGCTACCGTATGGGTCCATTACATTTTATTTGTAGACACTAATAAGAAGCATTGGTTATTACTGAGGCTATCATCAGTTCAGGAACAACAAATCAGCCAAACCGCTGATTACGTTCAATTACAGCGTTGTTCTAGCACTCGGTTCCAACAGTTTTTTTTTATCACGTTGATGAAGTAATAATTAGAGTTAGCAAATAAATGACACATCTGACTCGAGTAAAAGGTCATGGGTAAAAAAAAACTAATTTTGGTTGAGCATTTGGTGTACAAATCCTGGTCTCCCACAGGCACAGAATGTTCGACCACCATCCATCAACTCAGCCTCACAACCTTTGGAAATTAAAGGTTTTTTTTTTCCTCTGTCACGTTGGCAGTCAACAGGGATGTTAAATAAACTGGCGAAATTGCATTTCCTGCAAAAATGCAGTGTGAATGCTTATTTGTAGAAGAACTTGCTGAAAAACAGCTTAAATTAGTTAAAGAACATGCTGAAATGTAGCTGAAATGGAAGAACAAGTCTAAATTAGCATGAGAAAGCAGAAAGAACACATTAGGTTTAAATAAGCAGAATTGAACACAAAAAATTGGGAAATTAGCAACAACAACAAAAGCTGAAATTAGCAAAAAGTAGCTGAAATGGCAGAGAGAAGCTTAAACCAGCAGAAGAAAGTGGAAAGAGCCAAAATTAGCACAATAAATGTGGAATTAGCTAAATAAATTTAAAAAAGCTCATAAAACAGTTAGTGGCTAACAGAAAAAGCTGAAAGGCATATAACAAGCTGAAATTATAAGTTAATTAGTCTGAAAGTAGCAGAAATGAAAAAGCTAAAATTGGCATAAAATAGCTAAATAGTAGCTGAAAATACTCAAACTATCTGAAATAAACTGAAAGGATTACAACAAGCTGAAGTTAGCAGAAATAAGTCAGTTTGGCTGAAAGTAGCGGAAATTTCCACAAAAAACTTCAGTTCATCTGAAAAAAGTAAAATTTGCTTAAAAAGGCAAAATAAAAAGGTTAGCTGAAAAGATAGAGCATTCACACCAATATTATCATGATCACATCAGTGTGAATGATTAAAAAGCATTCAAATGAGTTCAGGAATCAGGTGATTAGAGCCTTCATCCTGCTGCTTTACATCTGTTTAAACTAATTAGCTAAACAATACAAAACACTTTGGTCTAGTCTCCAAATCAAAAGGTACCAGTAATAACATGAATTAAATATTGTCAATTGATAAAAAAGTTTTTACTCAAATGCATGCATTTGTGTTTGTTTGCCTGTGTTGTTGGCAAAATATCATGAACCACATCACAGAAAGTACCGTAATTTCCGGCGTATACGTCGTGTTTTTTTTAACTAATTTGCATGTCCTGCGACTTATACGGTGAAGCGACATATTTAGGGATTTTTTTCCCCATATTTTTTAGACCAATCTTTGGCTGAGATATGACCGTTTACATTCATTCTGACGAAAAAATGGAGCAGTATCACTTTCGGCCGCTAGGGGCGCAGGCAGTGCCACTTTCGGCCTCTATGGTCCACTGAGCGTTCCCAGCTCATGTGTCCGACAGCAGCCTCCTCTGCTCGGACTCACTCTGTCAAAGCACGGCCTCCTGTCACAGCACGGGGTCGTGGGTTAGGAGCGTGAGAAGCTCTGTTTTTATTGGCTGGTTAAAAACTCTATTTTTATTGGCTGGTTAACGGCGGGTCACTGTGGCTTTTTTGAAATTCTTATTTACCACCTGGAGAAGCAAGGGGACTATAGTTTTTTTCAGAGATTACTTTGTCTAACATCAGTCTGTCAGGAGATAGTGACAGAGTGAAGAAATATGTTAAAAATATATTGTTAGAAAACTTACAGACTGCACTACAGAACTGCAGACTGCACCTTTAAGGAAAAGTTCAGCTCAGATACACCTTTACTATAATGTCAGCAAACAATTTTTTTTTTAGCTGTTTATCTTGTTAAATTTTAAAGAAATGAAGCCTTCCCACCCGTGCGGGTGCATGTTTTGCACGTAGCGAAACAAATTTTTAAATCCAGCTGATTTGACAATTACGTTCATTTATTAAGGAAAAGTTCAGCTAAGACACTTTATTGCCTTAATTTTCAGCAAACAAATAATTGTTTTCAAGTGTTAATCTTATTAAAGTCCTTCCGTGCCATTTCGCAGCCAATCCATTTTTGGCAAAACACTGGCCCACATTTCCGGGTTGTCAGCAGTGAAGCGTAAAATATGCGACGCGCCAGAGGTGACGCATAATAGATGCGACATATAAGGCAGAGCAACTTTTAAGGTGGAAAGTACTGTAAGTCCACAGCTGTATAACTTTTGGAAATAATCACATTAAAAATGGCCACTTCAGCCAAGCAAACTTAGTGAACACATAATGGGTAATAATAAACAATAAAGAACTTTTTAGTTCAGTCGCCACTCCTGTGGTCATTAACAGTGAGGCTGTCGAGGTGGTGCATCAATACAAATTAGGGATGGGGCAGATCCGATCCAGTATCGGTATCGGTATCCGATACCAGCATATTTTAAGTATCGGATATCGGATCCAACCTGCCGATATTTCCGATCCAGCTTCAAAGAGCACATGTGTTCCATCATATTCTGTGACTGCCGTCTTAACATTGTGTGAGTTAAAACCAATGAAGACACTCTTGAGCCTTACAACAAGAAACACACAAACTTTAACAGCACACAAGAGGCAAGTCTATAGACAAAATACACTCCCCTTAACCACTAAGGGAGTGGATTTTGTTGTCTTTCCCATCATGCTTAGCGTTTTTTTAGTTTTCCAGATGCACCTAAAGCTGGAAAACTAAAAAACTGCTAAGCATTATGGGAAAGACAACAAAATCCACTCCCTTAGTGGTTAAGGGGAGTGGATTTTGTTGTCTTTCCCATCATGCTTAGCGGTTTTTTAGTTTTTCCAGCTGATTCGTGAGTGAGAAGGAGATGTGTGTGGTATAGACTTGCCTCTTGTGTGCTGTTAAAGTTTGTGAGTTTCCTGTTATAAGGCTCAAGAGTGTCTTCATTGGGTTTATCTCACATAATGTTAAAATGAATAGTCTCAGTACAAAAATGTCTTTAAACAGATTCACATACCTGAACAGTATCGGATCGGAAAAGTATCGGTATCGGTCGATACCCAGTTCTTAAGTATCGGATCGGATCGGAAGTGAGAAATGTGGATCGGTGCATCCCTAATACAAATACATGTATCTTGGAACTGTTCTCGATGACAAACTGACCTTTGACCCCCATGTGAACTCACTTTGTAAGAAGGCCCATCATATAATGTATTTTTATTAGTGCTCTGTGGTTTTAATGTTGATTCTACTTTTATGAGAATGTTGTTGTTTTTTTGTCTCAATTAACTTTCACCTATGTTGGTTTGGGACTTTTGACATGTGAAAACAGGAACAAACTCTTGAGGATTGTCAGGATGTGCAGCAGAACTGCTGGTATAGCTCTACAGAACCTCACTGACCTGTACCTGCTTGCCTGGAGGCAATTAGGGCATGGATGAATCAGAACTTTCTTCAATTAAACTGCTCCAAGACTGAGGCCATACTGATTGGCACCCCTCACCAGGTACAAACATCTCCTATAACAACACTTTCCTTTTCTGGACAAGACATCCCCCTCTCCACCTCTGTTACTAATCTTGGAATAAAAATGGACTCCAATCTTACATTTGAAAATCACATTAAGCTTCTGTTTAAAACTTGCTTCTTCCATCTTCGAAACATCTCCAGACTTCGCCCATCCCTAACTTTTTCCGATGCTGAGAAGCTCGTCCATGCTTTTGTCTCCTCCAGGCTCGACTACTGCAACTCCCTGTTTATTGGAATCCCTGGCAAAAACCTTCAGAAACTTCAATATATTCAAAACAGTGCAGCAAGGATCTTGTTGAGAGTTCGTAAATTTGAACATATTACGCCCATTCTCCATAACCTTCATTGGCTTCCTGTCGCCTACAGAATTCAGTACAAAACTGCTCTCATTACACATCAATGCTTACATGGAGCTTCACCAGATTATCTGAAGGATATTCTTATTCCATACTCATCCACCCGGTCGCTGCGGTCACAGAACAGTAATCTCCTTCACATTCCGAGAACCAAATTAAGGACCATGGGAGACCGGGCTTTCAGTGTGGCTGCCCCCCGCCTGTGGAACTCTCTTCCTGACTGTCTAAGAGCCCCACAGTCTGTGGTTGACTTTAAGAGCGGCTTGAAGACCTTTCTTTTCGACCAAGCATACTCTACCTCCTCATGATTCTACTTTTGATCTTAGCTGATATTGTTATTGATTTTAATTGTTTTATTATTTGTTTTATTGTCATTTAATTCTGTTGCTCCTTGTAGCACTTTGAGATTTTCATTAATGAAAAGTGCGTTATAAATTGAAATCATTATTATATTATTATTATTACAGGTCAGCAAACAAGGCCAGGCTGATTCTGGCAGATCCTGATCATCCATTCCATGGTGAGTTCAGGTTGCTTCCATCTGGACGCAGATATCTGCTGCCCAGATGTAAGACGAACAGACTGAAAATCTCATTCATCCCTGTAGCGACCAGGCTTCTCAACAATTAATGATCTCTGTACTGTACTGTTATTTTAATGCCTCTGCCCATTGGGGATAATAAAGATTCTTGACCTTGAAGTGATTAAATATTGACGTCAAACCAATCAGCCAACTGATTTTATGAAACACAAACATGCATTTACCTAGCCTGGTTAAAACCAGACCCGTGTCCTAGTACAAAGCGAAGTGAAGGACAAGGGTCTGGTTTTAACCAGGCTAGCATTTACCTTAACCAGTTTTACAAATAATGAACTAAGAACTGGTGTGGTATAGCTGAGCATTATCTGCATCTTCTACTTTGAGCACAACACATTTTTACTTAATACATTGGCAATAACTCTTGGTCTCAACCAATATTCTGCCTGTTAGCAAAATTTCTCCTTGCTGTAGTGACCAGGGGTTTGCAAACTTTATGATCAAAAGAGCCATTTCTGCCCCTTCGTTCACTAAATTAAACGTGTCCAGAGTCGCAAAACCTGCTACAATTCTCGTTATCAACTGATGGCCCATGGGCCACTTTAAGTTTGTTAGAGGGGGGCTCTTCTGGCCAGTAGGTGTGAAATTATAAAACTAAAAACATCCAATGATTGTTAACATTTATTGATATTTTTACATTTTGAGACAAAAGAAAACATTGGATTCCATCCATTCATCATCCATCCATCCATCCATCCATCATCTTTACTCGCTTCTTCCTTTTCAGGTTGCGGGGGGTCACTGGTGCCCATATCCAGGTTGCAAGTCTATCACAAAAGACTGGATTTTTGTCAAGAACAAATAAATATATTATTTTGCCTATTAAAAAAATAAAATAAACAATGAACAGTGCAGGCTTGTGTTTTTTTCTTCTTCTTCTAATTGTGGAGAAATTGAGTATCCTACTTTGAAGAAATAAAGCTAAAGTGAATATAACTTACTCTGTGTATACTAGTATCCACATATTTGCAAAGGGAGTGACAAGAAACTGCTCAAACTAGTATTTTTTTGCTGTGGGTAACATCCTATAAAATTCAGCTTTATGTTAGTTTTGGTCAAATCTTGAAAGAGCCACTGCGACGGGACCAAAGAGCCGCATGTGGCTCCAGAGCCGCAGGTTGCAGACCCCTGATGGTGACAATCTAACATATTAGACTATAATGTGATTTGACCTAAATGGACACAACTCTGTTCCTTCTCAACATAATAATAATAATAATAATAATAATAATAATAATAATAATAATGAATTCAATTTATACCGCACTTTTCATTAATAAAAATCTCAAAGTGCAACAAAGCAAAAATCAAATAAAACAAGTGATAAAATCAAGTAAAATCAATAATAATATCAACTAAGATTAAAGACAGAATCATGTGGAGGCAGAATAGGCCTGCTTAAAAAATAAATAAATAAATAAAACAAGTGATAAAATCAAGTAAAATCAATAATAATATCAACCAAGATCAAAGATAAAATCATGTGGAGGCAGAATAGGCTTGCTTAAAAAGAAAAGTCTTTAAGCCGTTTTTGAAGTCAACCAGTGACTGTGGAGCTCTCAGGTAGTCAGGGAGGGAGTTCCATAGGCGGGGGGCAGCCACACAGAATGCCCGGTCTCCCATGGTCCTTAACTTGGTTCGTGGAATGTGAAGTAGATTACTGTTCTGTGATCGTAGAGACCAGGGGCCTCATGTATCAACCGTGCGTGCGCACAAAAACATTGCGCACGTCACTTTCCACGCAAAACCCCGTATGTATCAAAACTGAACTGAACGTGAATATATGCGCATCCAGGTACATATCCACGCAAGCTCCCGAGCAGGCGTACGCACGTTTCTGTGGTTCTTGTTCCTTTGGCGACACTTACAGGTGTTTCAGAGAAACTGAAGCCCCACAGTCTGTGGTTGACTTTAAGAGCGGCTTGAAGACCTTTCTTTTCAACCGAGCATACTTTACTCCTCATGATTCTACTTTTGATCTTAGCTGATACTGTTGTTGATTTTAATTGTTTTATTATTTGTCTTATTGACATTCAAATATGTTGCACCTTGTAGCACTTTGAGATTTCCATTAATGAAAAGTGCGTTATAAATTGAATTCATTATTATTATTATTATTATTATTATTAACTGTTCATGATGTGAAAATGATTAATATTCCCTCCAAACACACGATTAACAAGTATTACATCCACATGACGCAGTGAAATAAAGGACGCGCAAAGTTGTGCCAAAAATAAATTTAACAGGAACGGATTCATTCAGCCTTACTGGAGAATATAATAAATAGTGTAACACGCAGAGCATTTATTTAGAAACAGATATAATTTTCTGATCTAGGATATGGCTTATCAGCCGTTTTCAGAAATAATCATTTTTCAGTTTGGCACTGCTGCTGCGCTCTGGGGAGCCGTGCATCACGCGTGCATACAGAAGCAGCGGTCAAACTGTTCCACAGAGGGAGCTGCAGGTCGATCGGGACTGTGCAGTCCAGTCCACACAAAGCCGGATCATGTCCAATGGAATGTCTCATCCATATGATTCCAAAGGCTGAGTGGTCGCGCTTGGAGCGCGCCGCGCGCACCCTCACCGGTGTTGACACGGCAGCTGGAGGTGTTTCATTATCTGCGTTTATTGTAGATTTCTCCAAAATGACACGTGAAAGTACACCTTATATAACTTGTAGGAGAGCAAAAGCTTCACAGACAGACTGCGCACAGGGCTGCGGGGCGCGCAGCGTCTGGAGACGCCAACATCATGTCATGAAAAGTCTCCACCAAGACGCACAGACTCGTTTCTTCACATCATCTACATAAACAAAGATCTATGTTCTAGCAAACATCCAAGTAAGTTCCTCTGTGTTTACAGTAATAATGGTAATAAACTCGTGCGCAAAGTTAATATTTCCACACAGAATGAATGAATGAGCCGGTTCGCGCACCACAGCAGGGTGCGCGCGCACACAAATCCGACACACAATCACTCGTTCTTTGCATGATGAACACATTTTATTACTATTCTTACTTAGGATGTTTGTCCTCACTCATATTATATTAAATTCATTATTTTCCCGAATCTAGAAATCATTTCTGATCGCGCAGGGATCAAACAAACATGTCCTTCACACATGCAGGAAGTAATTTGCATCTGTTTAACATATGTAAATGAAGGCGTGTCAGGGGAGGTGTCTCACGTGCGCTCAGTTCCACGTCAATTGTGATGTACAAAAGGAATGTGCGTGGATTCAGGTGTACGCTCAGTTTGATACATCCGGATCTTTTTGTGCGTGCACACATTTCTGGGTTTGACCGTACGTCACTTTTCAGTAGGAAATCCACGCAAGTCTTTGATACATGAGGCCCCAGGTGGATGAATATGGTGCAAGAACGTCCTTTAGAAAATCAGGTGAAGTTCCGTGTAAGCATTGGTGTGTAATGAGAGCAGTTTTGTACTGAATTCTGTAGGTGACAGGAAGCCAATGGAGGTTATGGAGAATGGGTGTAATATGTTCAAATTTACGAGCTCTCAATAAAATCCTTGCTGCACTGTTTTGAATATATTGAAGCTTCTGAAGATTTTTGCCAGGGATTCCAATAAACAGGGAGTTGCAGTAGTCGAGCCTGGAGGAGACAAAGGCATGGACGAGTTTCTCAGCATCAGAAAAAGTTAGAGATGGGCGAAGTCTGGAGATGTTTCGAAGATGGAAGAAGCAGGTTTTAAACAGATGCTTAATGTGATTTTCAAATGTAAGATGAGAGTCCATTTTTATTCCAAGATTTGTAACAGAGGTGGAGAGGGGGATGTCTTGTCCAGAGAAGGAGATTGTTGTTAAAGTTGATGTTTGTACCTGGTGAGGGGTGCCAATCAGTATGGCCTCAGTCTTGGAGCAGTTTAATTGAAGAAAGTTCTGATTCATCCATGCCCTTATTTCCTCCAGGCAGGTAGAGAGGGCAGTGAGTGAAGATGGAGATGGGGATGATGAGGATGCTCCAGTCCTGATGTAAAGCTGTGTATCGTCGGCATAGCAGTGAAAAGAAATGTTGAACTGATTAATAATTTGACCTAAAGGCAGCATGTAAAGGGAAAACAGCAGGGGCCCCAGAACTGACCCTTGAGGGACACCACAGGAGACACCGACTGTCTGGGAAGTGGCATTGCCAAGACTAACACATTCCAGCCTATCGGAGAGGAAAGATTTGAACCAGTCCAGGACAGTGTCACAGAGACCGACCTCCACATGAAGACGGTGGAGGAGGATACTATGGTCCACAGCAGCGCCGGCCCAAGGCATAAGCAAAGTAAGCGGCCGCTTGGGGCCCCAATGTCACAAGGGGGGCCCCAGGCCCCTGAAGAGGAGCAGTTTTTTTTTTAATGATATGATTCTATTAAACACAACTTCATCATAAAGTTCAGATTTTTATTTTCATATTGATATGTATAACATATAAATCATATATTTTGTGTGTATGTATATTTGATTATGTAGAATCGCTCAAAAAAGGAAATAAAGAAATGACCGGTCGTTGGGGGGACCCCCTCCTTAGGCGGGCCCTAGTTGATCACGTTTCAGCTCCTTCAAGTGAAGTACGCAACGCATCCAAGCTAATTAAGCACCTGTGGAGATAACTATCACTAAATAATGTCGCAAAAAAGGGCATATCCTTCAGGGGCTGAAAAAAGGAAGAGAAAAAGAGAAGAAGAAGAAAAGAAACTGCAAGATAAAGGTATGTTTGTACAAAGTACGTCTCTTTTATCAAAAAATATTTGTGCAGCAGCTAATGGAGAAAAAGCTAGCTAGCAATCAGGACTACAGTGTTTGAACTTAAGTTTTAATTTTATGTGAGTTGATTCTGGTCATTGGCACTACTGTATATCATTTTTTTTCCTTTTTATTTATTTTTTGGCTCAAAACAGCATTTTTGCTAATGCTTGATAGCAATAATTAAAACTTCACAATACATAACATTTGCTAGCAAAATGTTTTACATCAGGCTATATTGATGTATTAATAACAGCTTATAGCTATGCTAGCAGTGAAAAGAAATGTTGAACTGATTAATAATTTGACCCAAAGGCAGCATGTAAAGGGAAAACAGCAGGGGCCCCAGAACTGACCCGAGGGACACCACAGGAGACACCGACTGTCTGGGAAGTGGCATTGCCATTAACACATTCCAGCCTATCGGAGAGGAAAGATTTGAACCAGTCCAGGACTGTGTCACAGAGACCGACCTCCACATGAAGACGGTGGAGGAGGATACTATGGTCCACCACAGTGTTGAAATCTGCAGTGAGATCAAGGAGGACAAGGATGGAGGGACATCAAACAATTTTAGTTTAATACTTGGCTGTGAAAGAGAGTAGGCAATATGCATTCTTTGTGGAAATGATCAAATTCTCCCCTTTCACCTGTGCAAAATGTACAGCGACTCCACAAGCTAGATTAAAAGAAGAAATGGAGAGCTGTTGTTTTCTTTTAGTTTTCACTATATGTTTGATAAATGGAAAACGGGTGAATTCTCTATGTCACCTTTATTTGGGAAAAATGTGTTTCCTCAAAATGTAAATGTTCACTAAAAAAATGAAGACAGGCTATGTGACTAATGTAATATATAGAAAGAATGAAACAAACCACCCCCTCCTTTGCTGGTTTCTCTCACCCACTCACCCTCTGCTCATCAGGCCCATTACACACAGACACAAACACACCTCGTCATTCCAGCCCCGTGCAGCACAGCAGGTTGCCTTCACTTGTCTGTCATTGCCTCTCTCGTACACACAAATGGAGCGGCAGCTGTGTTACTCCATCAGCATCTGGGCTGAGTCTGTGAGCTGTGGCCCCCCGACCGAGAAGACCCACTGGAACGTGACTACACCAGGCGGGAGACTTCCACGTGATGACAACTCTTAAAAGAAGTGCGTTGACTCGTTGTTAGATCTATTTTAAGGGATTATTGTCTTAGAAGATCTACAAGTGGAGGCGATTAGCATTTTTTCTTGCTTTTAGCTCAACATAAATTTCCTTCCTAAAATCATTCATCAGGTCTGTGAAAAATGCACCGTATATCTTCTGCTGTAAGGATGGCACATTCTCCTTAACTGGATGTTTTATAAGTTCAACAAAAAGTACTGTGTGTGTATTTCTCAGCTTATTAAATAATTTATAATGTTCTCTAATATTAACTTTATATTTTATTATCAGTGCAATCAGGCAATCAATGTTAGTGAGGGAGTGGTGGTGCAGAGGTTAGAGAAGGGGGTGCCTGTGATTGGAAGTTTGCCGATTCAACTCCCAGGACTGACAACTTAAAAAAATGTGGGTGGGAAAGGTGAAACACCCACACCTGCCTCCACCCTGGGGTGACTGTGTCTGAGTGGTTAGAGCAGTTGAACTCCAATGCAAGAGTTGTGGAGTGGACTTCAGTCTGCTTAAACCGGTTCAAAAGGCTTTTACACCAACTGGAATTAAATTAGAACTTTTCAATGTGCAGTCACTATTCAACAAATCATGTCTAATTCATGATCACATTCTGGAGAAGAACTTGGACCTCATGTGTCTTACAGAAACTTGGCATCAACCAGATGTGTACAGTTCTCTAAATGAAGCTTGTCCCTCTGGATACAGTTATCTGCAGAGAGCCCGCAGCACTGGCCGCGGTGGTGGTCTGGCTGTAATCTACCGCAATAATTTAAAATTGTCACATCTGGCTTCTCAGGACTTTTCCTCTTTTGAAAGTTTGGCCTTCAACCTCAAAGCACCACTCCTGATGAACGTTATATTGATTTATAGACCTCCCAAACCGCATGTTTCATTTAACTCAGAGATGCATGACCTCCTCACTTTTTTCTGCACCTCCCCTGTGAAAACTATTTTTCTTGGCGATTTAAATATCCACATGGACAATTCCTCTTCCCCTCTGGCAACAGATTTTAAGTCTCTTTTGGACTCTCTCAATCTCACCCAACATGTGGACGCCCCTACGCACAACAGGGGGCATACTCTGGATTTGGTGATTACAGACACTGTACTCATCAATAACTTATCTGTATATGACCTGGGTGTCTCGGACCACAGTGTCATCTCTCTGGAAGTGCCTTCAACTTCGCCTGCTTCAAACCCAAAATGACCTATCCAGTTCCGGGACTTTAAAAACATTTCCCCTGATGTTCTGTCCGCTGATCTTCACGCCCTGACCGCTGTCAATCATTCATCTGCAAATGACTCTGTGGATTACTACAACAAATCTCTCCAAGAGCTTCTGGACCTACATGCTCCCTTGAAAACAAGACTGGTGTCTTTCTCCCGTTCAGCCCCCTGGTACACTGGTGAGCTGCGCAGGATGAAGGCAACTGGCCGTGCTATTGAGAGACGTGTAAAATCATCTGGGGCCTCATGTATCAACGGTGCGTACGCACAAAAACCTTGCGTACGCCATTTTCCACGCAAAACTCCGTATGTATCAAAACAGAACTGAACGTGGAAATGTGTGCAGCCCCACGCCAGCTCCAGGGTTGGCGTACGCACGTTTCTGTGGTTTTGGTTCCATTGGCGACACCTAGAGGTGATTCTGAGAAACTGTTCATGATGTGAAAATCATCATTGTTCACACCAAACACACATGATTAACAATTATTACATCCACATGGACGCAATTAGAATATAACCTGCAAAAAATATAAAAAACAGAAAGACTGAATAGTTTTGCACAGCTTAAATTCTTGTTTTTTGTTCATTTTTAGCTGTTTTAGCAGTTGAAGAACGTGATGCATGATGGGACAAGACGACGTTCCTCTGTTGCAGGGTATATTTAAATGAAAACAACGTTTTCTTTTTTTTATTCATTCCAGATTTAAAGAACACAAGAAAACTATTTTTTTAAAACACAAGAAATCCTCTGCTTCCTTTCATTTCATGTATTGTTTCATTTCTTGTTGTTTTTTCTAAATAGTTTTCTTGTGTTCTTTAAATCTGGAATGAATATAAAAAAAAAACGTTGTATCATGTGGGAATTGAACTCATGAAGTTCGGGACGAAAGGCGAACGCGCTACCCAGTGACCTATCTAGGCATGTTGTTACTGTGGTCAACTTCTCGTTTAAAAGTGCTTGCCTACGCGTGCCAAACAAAACCTTTTTCCGTGCCTCTCTACCTCACTCAGAAGTGTCTCCAGTTCACAGTCCGTGAAGTTCCTCTTTTTTCCACGTTTCGACATGATTTGCAATAGAGCAATGACGACATTCCTCTCGTGCAGGGCATATTTAAATGAATTTGCATATTTATATGGAGGCGTGTCAAAGGCGGAGTCGGCCACTCTCTCATGTGCGCTCAATTCCACGTTGATTGTGATGTACAAAAGCAATGTGCGTGGATTCCGGCGTACGCACAGTTTGATACATCTGGATTTTTTTGTGCGTACGCCGTTTTCTGGATTTGACCGTACGTCACTTTTCAGTAAGAAGTCCACGCAAGTCTTTGTACATGAGGCCCCTGGTCTCTCTGTACATAAGCAGGCATACAAAGAACATCAGAAAGCGTACGCCTATTCTCTTAAAGAAGCACGCTCCAAATATTATTCCAACATCATCAACACCTGCCCTGGAAACTCTAAACAGCTCTTCTCCACAATAACTCATCTGCTTAATCCCATTAAACAAACTCCTGAGGAATCTGTTCAAAAATGCAACCTGTTCCTTTCATCATTTAAAAACAAAGTTGACACTATCAGATCTCAGCTCCACAACCTCCCTGATCTTCGTTTACCATCTACCCGTCTGCATTCTGGGTCCCTGAGCAGCTTTGATGAAGTTGTTCAGAGTGAGGTGGAGTCCATCATCAAGAAAATGAAGCCTTCATCCTGCGCCCTGGATCCCTTCCCCTCGTCTCTCATAAAATCCAATCACTCTGCAATTAGCCCATTAATCACACAAATAATAAATAAGTCTCTACAATCTGGTCATGTTCCACTGCCTCTAAAAACTGCCATCATTAGGCCTCTTCTGAAAAAATCTAATTTGGATCCCGACATTTTTTCTAATTACCGCCCAATTTCCCACCTCCCATTTCTGTCTAAAGTGCTGGAAAAAGCAGTTGCTGCTCAGCTGCAGGACCACCTACAGCAACACTCCCTGTATGAGAAGTTCCAGTCTGGATTCAGAGCAGCTCACAGTACTGAGACTGCATTGCTGAGAGTTACCAATGATGTCCTCATGGCTGCTGACACTGGTTCTCCCTCCATCCTTGTCCTCCTTGACCTCACTGCAGCCTTCGACACTGTGGACCATAGTATCCTCCTCCACCGTCTTCATGTGGAGGTCGGTCTCTGTGACACTGTCCTGGACTGGTTCAAATCTTTCCTCTCCGATAGGCTGGAATGTGTTAGTCTTGGCAATGCCACTTCCCAGACAGTCGGTGTCTCCTGTGGTGTCCCTCAAGGGTCAGTTCTGGGGCCCCTGCTGTTTTCCCTTTACATGCTGCCTTTAGGTCAAATTATTAATCAGTTCAACATTTCTTTTCACTGCTATGCCGACGATACACAGCTTTACATCAGGACTGGAGCATCCTCATCATCCCCATCTCCATCTTCACTCACTGCCCTCTCTGCCTGCCTGGAGGAAATAAGGGCATGGATGAATCAGAACTTTCTTCAATTAAACTGCTCCAAGACTGAGGCCATACTGATTGGCACCCCTCACCAGATACAAACATCAACTTTAACAACAATCTCCTTCTCTGGTCAAGACATCCCCCTCTCCACCTCTGTTACAAATCTTGGAATAAAAATGGACTCTCATCTTACATTTGAAAATCACATTAAGCATCTGTTTAAAACCTGCTTCTTCCATCTTCGAAACATCTCCAGACTTCGCCCATCTCTGACTTTTTCTGATGCTGAGAAACTCGTCCATGCCTTTGTCTCCTCCAGGCTCGACTACTGCAACTCCCTGTTTATTGGAATCCCTGGCAAAAATCTTCAGAAGCTTCAATATATTCAAAACAGTGCAGCAAGGATTTTATTGAGAGCTCGTAAATTTGAACATATTACACCCATTCTCCATAACCTCCATTGGCTTCCTGTCACCTACAGAATTCAGTACAAAACTGCTCTCATTACACACCAATGCTTACACGGAACTTCACCTGACTATCTAAAGGACATTCTTGCACCATATTCATCCACCCGGTCTCTACGATCACAGAACAGTAATCTACTTCACATTCCACAAACCAAATTAAGGACCATGGGAGACCGGGCATTCTGTGTGGCTGCCCCCCGCCTATGGAACTCCCTCCCTGACTACCTGAGAGCTCCACAGTCACTGGTTGACTTTCAAAAACGGCTTAAAGACTTTTCTTTTTAAGCAAGCCTATTCTGCCTCCACATGATTTTATCTTTGATCTTGGTTGATATTATTATTGATTTTACTTGATTTTATCACTTGTTTTATTTATTTATTTTTAAGCAGGCCTATTCTGCCTCCACATGATTTTGTCTTTGATCTTAGTTGATATTATTATTGATTTTACTTGATTTTATCACTTGTTTTATTTGATTTTTGCTTTTGTTGCACTTTGTAGCACTTTGGGATTTTTAATGAAAAGTGCATTATAAATTGAATTCATTAAGAGTTGGTGTTTCAATACCACCAGCAGTCACATGCCCAAGTGTACCTGGGCAAGACACGGAACCCCTTATTGTCTTTGATGTGTGTCCAATCGGTGTCTGAATGTGATCTAAAGAACTGATTAGTCTTTGTACATCTATAGTAGAGTGCTGTATGAATG
The DNA here is from genome assembly GCA_038048925.1 of Garcialebias charrua. Lineage (NCBI taxonomy): Eukaryota > Metazoa > Chordata > Actinopteri > Cyprinodontiformes > Rivulidae > Garcialebias > Garcialebias charrua. The sequence goes on along the minus strand of JBBPBX010036056.1, from coordinate 5,212 downwards.
GTTAAATGAAGGCACAGATTGTGTTGTAAAGCACTTTGAGTATCTTGAGAATATAGAAAAGCACTATATAAGTGCAGTCCATTTACCATTTACCCTCATTTGCCCCATTCTGGGCCCTTGAGCAAGGCCCTTAACCCCACCATCCGGTCCCCTGGGTGCAGCTCTCTGCTCCACATGGAGCTCGGTGGACTGTGGTTGAGTCAGGAAGGGCACCTGGAAGAAAAACAAGTCACAACAGAAATCATCTCAGGGCACTGAACAGAGACATTCACATACATAAAGAAAGCCAATTACTGTAGTAAAATTATCTAAGGAAGCCACCAAGTAGCACTGAAGCTTTACTTTGTCACACAGTTTTCCATCCTGAGCAAGCACAAAGGCAACAGTGGAAATAAAAAAGACTTCATTTTAACAGGATGAAACATCCAGCAGAACCAGGACCAGCACAAGGAGCCATCTGCTTCAACCGGCTGGGTTTGAGAGGACAGGGAGGAGAAACAACACAGAACCACAGGTCTAGGTGTACTTTTTATTGGAGCAACAACAAAAAACACACATTAAAGGTGTTGTGACATGATGTTAAAACCTAGACATCTTTAGAAAGCGAAGCTACTCAGCTTTGATTTTTTTGTACACAGATTCATCGAATAATTAATATATAAAAGTATTTTTTTATAAAATAGTTCTCTGCAGTGCGTCGCAGTTTTCGGGTGGAGAAAGGAGGGTTCAAACGCTGACGCATTTTTAGGACGCAATGTATTGAACGCATATTGTAAATAATAGCAGTGTATATATAAACCGAGGAATTGAGCAATTTAAGTGAAGATTTGAGCGATTTGTCTTCAGATTGGGAAGCCGAAGTTAGTTCGAGTGATGAACAACAAACAGCTGGTTCTAATAAAGGTCTGCACCCGTATTTATTTGAGCCTTACCATTCAGAAGCAAGCGGGGCTTCGAGGGGGACAGCTTTGTTTTGTCCATTCTTGACTAAGTATTTCATCTTTTGGGAAAGTGAAAAGGCTCACTTGTTCACTGGCGATATTAGAACACCCAAATGCGACACAACGTACCGGCATTTTTCAAGTTATACAAAAAAAAGGCGATCTTGAACACAATGACACTGCGTGCTAATAGCAGCCTGCAGGCTCAACTTCAGTCCCTACATCACAGACGTCGCATGCGTAAGTACCCGGATGTCCCGTGACGAAACACGGCGCCAATTTTAAAATCACTTTTGAAACAAATTTTCATGGATTTATCATTTTGCTTGTAAAAACAAACATTGTTAAATGATACAACATATATATGTTGTGCCACTTTATACATAGTTCCAAAATCATGTCACACCACCTCTTAAGGATATAAATAATTACAAATACAAACCAATAGAGTAGGGCTAGTAAAGACAGCAGAAGAGTGAGGAAATTAGGCCAATTTGTCCTCCAGTAGTCTAAAGTACCCAGTATACTCCCGTGTCCGTTCGTCCGTGGAGGTCCGCATGGACCTCCGTAGGGCATGTCCGCACAAAGCTCAATTTTTACGACCACATATGCAATTTCACACAATAAACTCCCTGGCGACAGACTGTTTTGTATGTGACACCAATGTATTAAATTCCCCTTCTTCATCCCTGATCTGGCCATTTTTTTGTCCAAACTTGCTACCAAGATGGCCGCGCTCTGACCGGCAGCAGCTTCATGGGCTCTCAGTTCATCTCTAGCTTTTAGTAGTTTTAATAGTGATTCTGTACCTGACTCTGCACGTTTTATGCGGGTGAATTATAGCCGAACTGAACAGTTGAGAATTAGAGCGGATTTGCCACAGGGAACAGCTGAAATCAGCAACGAACTTAAATCTACGCTCGGTAGGATGCGGCTTTTGAAGTCTTCCACCTGGAAGCTACAGCGGAGGTGCTCCGGCTCACGCTCTGGCGAAAAGAAAAGGAAACGGTGCTCCCGGCGTCAGAAGCGAGGCTGCCGGGCGGGGATTATGGTGAGACTGAGGGCTGACGCTAAAACCGGGAGACCCCCGATGCCGGCTCTTTTTCTGTCTAACGTCCGCTCGCTGGACAGCAAAATGGATTTGCTTCGTCTGAGAGTGACAACGTCTGAGGAAATGAAGAAGTGCTCTGTGCTTTGCCTCACGGAAATGTGGATTTCTAAGGAAACACCAGACTCTGTGTATGAACTGGATGACAGACTCTTTTTCAGAGCGGATCGCTGCACAGAGACTACGGGGAAAACACAAGGTGGCGGTGTCTGTGTGTATGTGAGTACGAACTGGTGCTCAAATTGTGCTGTTATAAAAAGCCTTTGCACAGCTGCTGTGGAGTTGATCACAGTGAGGTGTCGCCCCCATTATCTACCCCGCGACTATTCAGTGATCCTTATCACAGTTATTTACATCGCTCCTGATGCTAATGCTAATGACGCCCTGGAAGAAATTCATGACTTACTCAGCTCGCTGCAGTGTAAATACCCAGAGGGGCTCTGCATTGCAGGGACGTGCAGAGGGGGGGGCTATGGGGGCTTGAGCACCTGCCCCTTTTGCTCCTTGCCCCCAAGTGCCCTTTTGGGCAAAATTTTTTTTTTTTTTTTTTTTTTTTATTTCCTATTCCTAAGCCCTCCTCTGACACATAATAACATACTAAAATTATTTATTTTATTTTATTATTATTAATTTTGTATTTTGCAAGAAAAACAACATAATAAGCCCTCCGGTCACGTACCAACACTACATTCCCCACAATGCAACAGTGGTAGTAGGGGTGGGGCCAATTCGATCCGGAGTCGTGTCTCATGAACCCAGAGTAATAAGACCTGCCTCACATTCACATTAGGGTCAGTGGGGGAGCTGGTCCCCTTGGGGGCATTGCCGTTCGGGGGGCATGGCCCCACCCCTACTACTACTATTCAGCAAATCCCTTTCAGTTTGCAGCCAGCTACAGCATGTGGACTGAGTGAGTAGCACTTTAGCTAACAACTAGCCAACTTTTCATCGTAACATGTCCGCTGTGTGGAAGTATTTTACACTAAACACCACAAGACAGCAATGTGCAATGTCTGCAGATCCATAGCGCCACATTAAACTGCGGTCAACTTAGTTTTATGTTGGACATTCGAGCTCCGGGGCTTCAGCGGGACGCCACTCTCGCTGAACCGAAACAGGGAGACCGACCGTGGCCAGCTGCGGCCAGTCCGACCTGCTGTCTGACGTCTCGTAGGACGGACAGGCGGAGAGCAGCTGACCAAAATCAGAGCCCCCGCCCCGGATTGAACAAGAAAAACACACAGCTGAAGCCACGGAGCTCAAATGTTCACCGAGAAGTTCATTCATTCATTCAACCTTTATTTAGTCAGGTAAATCTTTTGAACCTCATGGGCTCATTTACGAAAGCGACCTGCTAAAACTAAAGAACAATGAACAGCAGTGGTAGAATTTCCTTAAACAATAAACAATAAACAAACAAACAATAAACAATAGAAAACAAAAGAGAGAAAAAAACAAAAGAAAGTTTTTTTTTTTTTTTAACAAAGTATCAAAAAACTAGCAAAACATTATAAGGTAGACGTATAAAATCAAAGACAGGAACAAAGTTGCTAAACTTCATCATAATTAATGACCAACAGCTATCAGCTGTAGAAAATGAAGGATTTCACTTCACAGCTTGATACTTGCAGCCAACAGTAAACAATCATAAATAAGCATATTAATTAAAAATCACAAGAAAACTGTGTTAAAAAAATTAAACATAAACAGCTACATTATAAAACAATGTACAATACTAAAAGCAGGAACATGTCTGTGTTGGTTTATGCCAAGAACTTAACAGATGTAAAGCTATTTAATATTTTATTTAATCCATTTATTCATTCATTTAAAAGAGACAAAATAAAACAAATTAATAAAAAAGAAAACATTGAATGAAAAGAGTGCAAAAAGAAGAAAAAAAAAATCTTATATCACCCCCTTAAAATAAACATTGAACCAGTCCGGCCATTGGCTTGTAGCAAATTTGTTTTTTTGGTCCTCTATGTATTTGACTTTGACACCCCTGGCTTATGCAATAGGGAGCACATCGCCCGTCCAAAACCTATCATCTCTCCATAATGGATATATGTCCGATCTTCTAACTTCCTTTGCTGCATAATGTACATTGCATTAATTCTAGCGTTAGGTAAATGTATCTTGAAGGAAAATAGCACTTAAATAAAAGTCCAACAAGAATATTCATTTAGAATTAAAAATAACTCACCCTGAACTACCATAATAGATAAATGTAATAACCAATCAAGTTGCTCCTGTCCAATAAAAGCATACAAATGAAGGGGAAAAACCTATCCAGACTTTAAGTAAGTTTAGGGTCTGGTTCGCAGAGTATGGAGTTAAATTTGTTTCACAATTAGTCAACGAAAAAAAACTAACCTCAGTTATGTAAAATAAAATTGTAATCAAAACTTTTGGAATTGTAATGATTTCATTTTTTTTAAAGCAAAAACTTTTGTTTAAAAAACATTTTTTTAAATTAAATAGCTAATTTTTCTCTCGTGAACTTAAAAAGTTATTTGCAAAACATAAACTTTTATTTGCACACATCAGAAATCTTTTGTTGCGATTTTAGGCTCTGCCCACGATGTCATGTGAGAATCGCAAGCAAAACTTTGAATGACAAACAAAACTTAGAATAGCAAGCAAAGATTTCTGGCATGCACAAATAAGTTTGTTTTGCAAATAATTAGCAACATAATTGCAAAAAATGTCAATGACCTCACTGAGGTCATTGACATTTTTCGAGACATGACCAACAGAAAACTGCTGCTGCACAGTTGTTTTAAGAAGGGGCAGATATGATAAGATTTTTTTCTTCTTCTACTACCTTTCATTTTATATCTTGTTTTTTTCTTTCATGTGTTTGTAAATTGTCTTTGTGTTTTAAATCTGAAATGAATAAATATATTGTGCCCTTGTTTCTATTTTTAATAGTGTAATTCTGTAAAGACAAAATATATCTGGTGGTGTAGCTCTGATTTACATATCTTGCTAAATCGCAGGTTTGAATATTGCAATACTTTCCTATAACAAAGTAGACATGTAGAAAGAAATTACTAATAAAATATTTTACATATGGATAGTTGTATGTTCTATGTAGAGGTTTTCCTAAGCTTTGATAGTATATCTCACATTTTTGTAATTTATCATTGTTTATTTAACT
>JBBPBX010036055.1:0-31701 GCA_038048925.1 Garcialebias charrua | reverse complement strand
GAGTCGACAGATTTGACACCAAGTGGGACCCGCTTCATCTAACAAGCTCCACACCGGTCGCTGAGAACCGAGTCGACGATGTCGGACTTTAGTACGTGATAAACAGCTGATTTACAGCAGGTAAATCAACGTTCTTAATAATGTTTTCTTGTGTTTACTTTGATCACACAACAACCAACTGAGTTTTTATTTGTATTTTTTTCCTGCTAGGTCGAGAAGCTGTCTTTCCACCAGACGGACCAGTTAGGATGTGGGACAAGTGTCCAGGATGAAAACACAGCAGAGTCCAGTTCATTAACGTAGTTACAGTTCGGTTAACGTGTTTTTAATAGTGTTCAGTTAAATTATCAGTGCTTGTGTGACATACAGTTTGTGGTGTTGAATAAATGAATACAAAATAAACCTGGTGTCTTCATTTTCAACTTTAATAACACGCAACATGTTAAGCATCGTTTAAATCACGTAACTTGAGTCCAGATAGCTTCATTTAGCTCAGATAACTTTATATATCTCCCACACTAACATAAATATTGTTTATTATTGTTAAACTGTTATTATTTAGCACATTTAGTATGTTATAGTGCAGCGCGACGTGTGAAATATCCGCCTGCTTCGTTCAATAAACAGTGATATTAGAAATGGATCAGACTGTGTCTCTTCCAACACAGATGCAGCTGGATTCAGGTGTAGATTAATTAAATATGAGACTCAAAATATATTCCATCAGTCGTAGTTCAAAAAGCGGTGTGTGTCCGCCGCCATTGTTGATGCCGTCTGTCCGCGCGTGTGGGCTGCGCGCATGTGGTTCAAACAAAAGCTCAGCGGGAGATGTGTACGTTATCAACGGGGTGTTAGCAAAAAAACTCCACTCTGGAAGGTGGATTCAGAAACCTTCGGATTCAAAGATTCTTCAGCCATATAGCCTATTGTTATACCACATGGTCTCACACTTCAGAGATCATCATGAAGCCCCTAAAGACTCTTTTTAAGAAAACACTGACATTTTTTGACAAAAAGCCAATACAGTATCATTATTGCAACATCATAAATAAGTACAACATTTTGGATTTTAATAGCTATCAGATTTTTATGGACGTTTGCCTGATTTTTAAAGTTTTAAATGGACTTGCTCCTCCTCCTTTAATATATTTTATAAGTAAAAAAACAAGTACAGTAAACACAAGAGCACTGACCAGAGGAGATTGTGATGTGCAGCGGCGCAGGACTAAATTTGGCCAAATGGTGGTGTCCATCAGAGGCACGCAGTCATGGAACACACTGCCAGTTTCCATCAGGAACTGTGGCACCTACTCTGGCTTTAAACATTATTTGAAACTTTGGCTGAAAACTAATCAGAAGTGCACTCATGTGTGGATTACTTTGTCTATTTTCTTATGGCATCATATTTTTATTGTAATTTTATGTTGTGTTATGTGCTATATAGGTGATGTTTGTATTTTTCTCTGCTCTTTTGTTTTATGGGCTGTTTCTTATTCTTACCTACCTTAGGACAACGGATGAAAATTAGCAATTGTGCTAACTCCGGCATATTTACATTGATGCTTACTACTGTCATGTTGATTAATAAATAAATAAATAAATAAATAAGAGGGGGGCCAGTGGTGTTGTGTAAACGATTGGCGGTTTCACTCAAAATACACGCCATGTAAACAGCCCCTTAACTGTGCTTGCTGGTAGAGTTTTTTGATGTCTCAAATCGTGTCCTAATAGACAAGATGTGAAAGATCTTTTTTTGTAATACCACTATCTACCCTTATGGTATCTACCCCTTTTTTCATATCTAAGACTGTGGTGGTACCGAAATGGCTGCGGCTTCGTGCACTCGGCCCATCTTTAAGACGACAGTGCGTAATTCAATCATGTTGTGTTGTGCCTTGGTGCAATGTCAATGTCAATAAAGACAGTCTGATTCTGATGAAGCCCTCTGGATAGAGGGTGAAATGTCTATAAAAATGAAAGTGTCCAGATGACGTGACTGAGAATGATTGGATTTGGTACCTGGATGATTGAGCATGAACTTAGCTGATTTTTCTTAGTTCATATCTTAGATCTTATTATTGTTTTTCTTTTACATTTTATACTTTTGTCGGGTGTAACTGGGAACTGTACACAGTTTCTTTCCACTACATATACAACATGTTGTCTGTATGACAAATAAAGGAACTCTGACTTTCTTCAGACTGCATGGTAAGTGACCCCATCATCTCCACAGTCTTAAATGTTAGTGATTCCACATCTGAAAAGAGATGCTAACTTTTCACAATATGATGTAACCATTCGGTGGCACTCTTCATTCATTCAGTTTTACCAACATCTTTCCCTTGGACACTATGGAGAACGCAAGAGCACATCGCAGTCTGCTCAACTGTGCCTTACATTAGCAATTTCAGGTTGATGAAAAAATACATGAGCTAACGTTAGCATGGTGTTTGCATTTGACTTGGCACTGGTTTATGTCAAGTATAACTTGTTAGCTGCCTTAATGTTGGTATCAGATGTAGTTTATAGTTTTACTCACCTGAGGGTCAGAGGCACAAGAGGAGGCAGCAAAAATAGTTAGGCGGAGCGTGTCAAAGACACTCCATTATTTCTACACGATGATCCCGGAAGCATTGGTCATTGTAAAGACGCTCTTACCATTTGTGTTATGTTATTGTTGTGAGTGAGGCTTCTGTATCTGTTCTTATATTTGTTTTTAGCTACATGTGCTTGTTCTTTGTGTATGAACTGTACTGACTCTGTGAGAGGAAGAAATTGAAGTCATTAAGTATGGAACATGAACTACGAGGGAGCCACTGGTGTGTGTCTCACACTGATGACGATTACCAGTGACTGGAACGGAAGAAGAAGAAACAAACAACTCCACATCATTCAACTATGTTCATTGTTGCAAACAAAATGATAAATTAATGAAAATTCTTTTCAAAGTAAGTTTGAAATTTGCACTGTTTCTTCACGGGACATCTGGGTACTTCACAATGTGATTTCTGTGACCTACGAACAGGAATGCCAGTCAGTCTGCGTCTGCTAGGATAACGCATTTGTCTGCAAGTTCGCCTATTTTTTTTATATAACTTGAAAAATGCTGTTACGTTATGTCGCATTTGGGTGTTTAATATCATCAGTGAACAAATGAGCCTTTTCACTTTCCCAAAAGATGAAAAACTTCGTAAAGACTGGACAAAACAAACAAAGCTGTCCCCCTCGGAGCCCCCCTTGCTTCACCCTAATGGTAAGGCAGAACCTGCTGTTTCTTGTTCAACCCCCTGAACTAACTTCGGCTTCCCAAACTGAAGACAAATCACTCAAATCTAAACTTAGATTGCTAAATTTGTTGGTTTCTATATTGTGTGCCATTGTTATTTAAAGGGGGCGTTCTAGGAGACATTCCTATTCGTACGTCACAGAAATCGCATTGTGAAGTACCCGGATGTCCCGTGAAGAAACAGCGCAAATTTTAAACTCTCTTTGCAACGAATTTTCATTAATTTATCATTTTGTTTGCAACAACAAACATAGTTGAATGATACAAGATATATATGTTGTGCCACTTTAGGCAAAGTTCAAAAATCATGTCACAAACACTTTAATAAATGTTGGCAATACTTTTAACTTGAATCTCTCTGACTGATCATTGTGTCTTTTCTCCGTGTATCTCCGAACCAATGAGAGGAAAAGGTAAATAGACTGAAAAGTCTGACCTGGTGTATTACATTCCTCGACATTGTGCACCCTTCTTTGCACAGTATAAAATTATTGCAAGTGTTGCACTGAGCCGACTGGTCATTTATTTAATTAAAGTTAAAGCTGCACTATGTAACTTTGTAGTGCAGTCTGTAACTTTTGTAACAATATATTTTTAACATATTTCTTCACTCTGTCACTATCTACTGACAGACTGGTGTTAGACAAAGTAATCTCTGAAAAAAACTATAGTCCCCTTGCTTTTCTATCAGCATTTATAAAAACACTAAAAACACAGAGTGACCCGCCGTTAACCAGCAAATAAAAACAGAGTTTGTAACCAGCCAATAAAAACAGAGCTTGAATTTGAATCAGCCAATAAAAACACAGCTTGAATTTGAATTTCAGCAGAGCAAGGGGGAGCAGAGCCATATATGGCTCTGAGGGGGAGGGATCAGAATGCTTTGCCTGTTGAAAATATTTCTAAGTTATGTGCTCTACAGAAAGTTACACATAGCACCTTTAAGCCACGCTTTCAATTGCGGCCGCTCACTCTTGTGGTGTTGCAAGATAGAATTAATAGAAAAATAAGCAGACACATGAATAAGCTTTAGTTCTCTTTTTACTTTCAGTTTCGTTTGCCCATTCTGCATACAACATCTTTTAACATACAGTCCGATAGCGCCCACTGGTGTCCTTTTTATGCAATAGCAATTCAATTCCATTTCAGTTCAACAGCACAACACATTTTCTCTTTCCCTGAAACAATTACTTATATGTAAAAATTTCTTGTGTTGTACTTTAGCAAAACAGTAGTACATCTTTACTGGTGTTAAAGAACACTTGCACCAAACTGAACAGCAGTGATTTACATTTTGTTTTCACTTCATCCTACAAAACCTGTTAACTGTCTTGGTGCATTTCTAAATCTCTGACTTATTCTAAGTTCAGCAGCAGATTCATTAATGTTTCCAGGAAGTGCAAAGGTATCCAGCACAGTGTCATTGTTTTGTTCTGTGCCTGTTAAGGCTTGTTTTGGGAAGTGTGCAAGTTTTGAAGTATTCCACTTGCATCAGTCATTTTGTAAATATGTGTTTTGTCCAACTTTCCTCAAAACAGTTCATGGTTCTATAAATCTTGAAGATCCTTTGGGAACGTGCTCAGGTGAGGTCTGCAAACATGAATATTGTCACCCACTTTGACTAGTTATGTTTTAGCTCACATTTTCTTATCTGTGTATTCCTTCATTTTATTCTGCTTTTGTTTCATCCTCTTTTTGATTTAGGTGTGCTTTGCTTTTCAGTGGTACTGGGAGTATGTTTAACTTAGTGTGCATATTTCTGTTTCTCAGTAGCTCAAATGGGGTTGCTCCTATGGTTGCATGAAGAGTATCTCCACAGTTGTGCAGGAAATCTGTTACAGCTTCTTTCCATGAGTTGTGGCTTATTTCACATGTCGGTATGCAGTCCTTAAGTACTCTGTTAAATCTCTCCATAGCACAATTTACTTTAGGGTAGTATACACTGGACCTTAAGTGACCTTAAGTTTCTTTCAGAAATTTAACTGGTAAATGCATGAGAAGTAAACTGACAACCGTTATCTCAGACAAGGTATGTCAGATTACCTTCCTTATGAACACAGTGGCTAAAAAATGAATGATGACATCTGTAGTGACAGTTGAGGCAAATGTAACCTCAGGCCATTTGCTGTAGTAGTCTGTAAGTACAATAGCGTAACGGCAATCCCATGTAACATTTTCAAATGGGCCTGTAATGTTTACTGCAACTTTTTCTCATGGTTTGCTGGGCAACTCAACTGGTGTAAGTGGAGCAGGAGCAGTTATAGCTACCTTATCACTGAATTGTCTATATGCCACAGACTCCCGTTCCAGCACTTCCGCATTCATTACCCGGGCGGCACACTTCCAGTTAGCGGGAATGACACGAACATAAATGAGTAAATACAATTAATAAAACATCTACATACACACCAATAATAACTCTATACACATATAAATCCATATAAATCTATAGCGACGTTTCCCCTACGGATAGCCGCGATCCATTGTCGCCCTAACCCCCCCTCGGCGGGGGAACGGAACAGCCGTACCCACCGGTGGGCGGACACAACGGAACTCACTTGTAGTGCCAGTAGCTCGCAGCCGCTTCCCGTTTCGGGTCGTTGTCATGGTCTGCTACTAGGAGCTAACGCCAACAACAACTGCAATGGATGGGACCCAGAAGTGGCGGACGTGGGTTGCATTTTAACGGAAGTACGTCACCGCCACCCATGGCATATAGCCCATTGGCAATTAACACAGGAAGCAATGACAGAATGGTCAAGTTGTGGCCACCAGAGCATTTCACACAGTCTTTGCTTGGTACGGAATATGCCTTGGTGTCTCTCATGTTCATGTTCTGGGCAGGTTTCACTGGCAGAAGTAAACTCTGAAAGAGAAATGGCACACAGTGACTCCTTAAAAACAGATGCAGTCATGTCAGGTTCCACTGTTACCTCATTTGCAGCAGTTAGTGGTAGCTTGGAAAGGCAGTCAGCTGTGACGTTTTGGTGTCCTGGGCAATAAGTGACATCATATGTGAAGCAGAGCAGTCGAGCTGACCATTTGGTGATTCTCAGTCCAGCACAGCCAGAACCTTTGGAGGTGAGTTGTCATGCTCTGCGCCTGTCAGGCCCTGCGCCTGTCATGTTTGTTTTTCTGTTTTCAGTCACTCCTCAGTTCCAGTCTGTATCCTTAATCACTTTCACCTGTTGTCATCAGCCACCTGCCAACCTGCTCTCCCTGATAGTATAAAAGCCCTCTCATTTCATTTGTTCCTCGCCGGGTCATAATACAAGATACAAGATACAAGAACTTTTATTAACATTGCACCAGGTACAACGTGATTATGTATACACAGTCATCCAGAAGAGGGTTAGAGAATGTAAAGCTGCTGCTTATTCAAAACACATGACATGTTCTTCAGCGCGGCCTCTCTCATCCGTCTCGGGATGAAGGTCAAAGGTGTGAAAAAAAGGTAAGTAAACATGGGGGGTTACAGCATTGGTATTAAAAAAAAATGTATCACATTTTGTCTGCAAGACACCGCATGACACAGTAAAAACCATACCATAAGCACATAAGGACAGTTACATGTTGCATGTTGAGACTGAGGCAGGGAGGATCTGTCCATGATACATTCCGGATGCCTCCGATAACGCTCATAGAAAAGTTCTCCGGGGGGGGTAGCAGACAAGACAAACAGCAGCTATTTTTTCCACAGTAAGCACATCTCAGGAGAAATTAGATATCCAGCCTTTCCCAAGGCTGTTTCCAAGGGAGTCAGATAAGAATTAACAAATATTTTCACATCAGGCACACATTGTAATTTCTGTGGCCTTCAGTCTGTAAGGGCGATTCTGTTCCAATCCAATTCGGGACTTTTTCCACTGATCCAAGCTCTGACCTCAGATGTTGACCACAGCTGACCAGAGTCCCAATCCGAGGGTGATCTGTTCACCCTCTGGATAAGCTCGCAAACAGCTGATTTCTGATGTTGACCACAGCGTCCAGAGTCCAAATCCGTGGGTGAGCTGTTTCACCCTCTGGATAAGCTCACAAACAGCTGATTTCTCGAGGTCACGGCGCAGACCAGACATCGGGTGCTCCAGGCAGTTAAGTCCTGCTGAAGTCTCCCTCATTTTGCGATAGACCAGTGCTCCACAAACGCCAAAAAAAGCAAAGCGCTGCCATCATAATCCAATATAATCCAAGATTCTTCACCTCCACAGAGCACTCCCAGGAATCCACGGAATCCATGGCGGAATCCATGGCGTATCCTCCGTCACTCTGTGAGGGTGGGAAGGCTCCCCTTGTGCCGTTCCTTCTGTAGAGATCTTGTTTGTAGAATCGAATGCCCAAACCTCCAATCCATCTTAATTTGCGTTCGAGGTGCTTAGCTGAGGAGCTGCCAGCAGCAGGGGGGGGAGGACAGGAGAGGGAAGGGTTGCGACTGCCTCCGTCGAGAGCAAGGTTGAAATCATACCTCCCTGAAGTCTGGTGGAGCCACTACTCGTTTTCCCCTTGTTTTTGTAAGTTTACTGCACCGTCAGTTTATTGTTTTGATCATTAAAGTGTTTATTATTTTTACACTTTGTCTCTGAGTCCTGTTCACCTGCATTTTGGGTCTGCGTCCTCCACTGGAACCAAATCGTGACAGTATGACCCGGCCATCACGAAATCGCAGGACCCGCAGGCGAAACAGCAAACCGGCTCAGCGTCTGACGGACGCGGCCCCAGGACAGGACGAGCCGACCGTCATACACATGTACGGGGTTCGTGCAGAGACAGGCTGGGGGGACTACAGCTCGGACACGGAGATTCTCTCATCCCCGCTTCTGGTCGAGGAGGAAGAGCGGAGGAAGCTCGGAGGCGGCCGCGCAACTCTTTGGCCGTCCTCCCCCTTTGTTGTTCCAACACTCTGTTCCATGTGGTCCGACTCGGACGAGGACGAGGACTTGGACCCTTATGGGTTTTGGATGGATCCGTTACCGGCTCTCAGTCCACGTCACCGCTGGTCTGAACGTGTGGACATTTCCGGGTTCCAGCCCCGCCCACCGTCAAACTCTCCACGCCGGCTGTCAGAAAAGCCGGGGAAATTTTCTTTGGGGGGGGCATGTGTCAGCCCATGTACTGACAGCGGTTCTGACAGGACTGAGGCGAGACTGGGGCTGACGGAGGAGGCTGCGCGCCCATGCGCTTCTGTTGCTGGGAGCATGGATGTCACACGCTCCTGCGCACCTGCCGTGAGGGGAGGCTCCAGTGATTGGTGGAGCAGATTAATCGCAGCAGAGGACATAATTTCTTCATACACCGGAGCTAACAACAAAGACGACTCGCCGGGGGCGTGGCAGCTGTTCGAGCAGGCGTGGAGAGAGAGCTGTGTGTTACGCTCACTGCTGCTTGCTCGTGTTCAGCCAGGTCCACCTCCCAACTCACCACCTGCTGATCACAGCTCCCCATCTTCATCAAGTCTTCTTCTGAGTTTTCCCACAGCAGCTGAACGTCAGAGCTCACAGACAGCTGGAGCTCTCACCCTTCCACCCACAGCTGAACATCTGAGCCTAGTAGCAACTTCTCAGCCTGATACACCTTTCAGCTCTCCAGAGGCTGCACCTCCCAGCTCTGGTCCAGCAACACCAAGACTGGTCCCGGTCCCAGCACCCAGACTGGTCCCGGTCCCAGCACCCAGACTGGTCCCGGTCCCAGCACCCAGACTGGTCCCAGACTGGTCCCAGCACCCAGACTGGTCCCAGCACCCAGACTGGTCCCAGCACCCAGACTGGTCCCAGCACCCAGACTGGCTCCTGCATCGAAACTGGCTCCTGCACCAAGGCTGGGTCTTGCACCCGGTCCATCGGAAGCAGTGTTTCTCTTTGTCTCCACAGATACTGGTCCAGAGGTGGTCCTGGGTCCTGAGGTCCTCACTCATCCATCTGGAGGCCTCACTTCATCGGGGGTCTTCGTTTCATCAGAGGGTCCCCACGATGTCTCAGAGGGTCCCCACGGCGAGGGTCCTCATGACGTCTCAGAGGGTCCCGACGACGAGGTCTCAGATGACGTCTCAGAGGGTCCCCACGACGAGGTCCCCGATGACGTCTCAGAGGGTCCCCACGACGAGGTCCCCGACGACGTCTCGGAGGGTTCCCACGAAGGGGTCCCCGACGACATCTCAGAGGGTCCCCACGACGAGGGTCCCCACGACGTCTCTGCAGAGGGTCCCCACGACGTCTCTGCAGAGGGTCCCCACGATGTCTCAGAGGGTCCTTACGACGAGGGTCCTCACGACGTCTCAGCAGAGGGTCCCCACGACGAGGGTCCTGACGACGTCTCAGAGGGTCCTGGCGACGGGGGTCCCAGCGTCGCGGACGTCTCATCTTCGACAGAGGGTCCCGGCGCCGCTGACGTCTTCTCGCCCGCCTTGGCGCCCGACGACGTCTTCTCGCCCGCCTCGGCGCCCAACGACGTCTTCTCACCCGTCTCGGCGTCCGACGACGTCATCTCGCCCAACAACGTCTCGGCGTCCAACGACGGGGATCCTGGCATCGTCGACGACTGTGTTCCGGCCGACGATGGTGTTCCGGCCGACGATGGTGTTCCGGCCGACGATGGTGTTCCGGCCGACGAAGGTGTTCCGGCCGACGAAGGTGTTCCGGCCGACGAAGGTGTTCCGGCCGACGAAGGTGTTCCGGCCGACGAAGGTGTTCCGGCCGACGAAGGTGTTCCGGCCGACGAAGGTGTTCCGGCCGACGAAGGTGTTCCGGCCGACGAAGGTGTTCCGGCCGACGAAGGTGTTCCGGCCGACGAAGGTGTTCCGGCCGTTGCTGGGCGTTACTCTGGTCGCCCGCCTGACGTATCGCCGCTCGATGGACGACCTCCTGGACGTCCTCCTGAACCAGCTGATGGCGATGGGCGGCCTCCTGGTCAACCCCCGGATCTGGCTGATGATGTTGGGCGTCCTCCAGGGCGTCCCCCGGATCTGGCTGATGATGATGGGCGTCCTCCAGGGCGTCCCCCGGATCTGGCTGTTGGTGATGGGCGTCCTCCTGGGCGCCCCCCGGATCTGGCTGTTGTCGGCCCGCCGTCCTGCCTGTTGCCTCCCTCCGCCCGCCCTTGTTCTTGTGGGGGGCTCTTCTTGGGGGTGTCGGGTGCCACCCTTGAGGGGGGGGTTCTGTCATGCTTTACGCCTGTCAGGCCCTGCGCCTGTCATGTTTGTTTTTCTGTTTTCAGTCACTCCTCAGTTCCAGTCTGTATCCTTAATCACTTTCACCTGTTGTCATCAGCCACCTGCCAACCTGCTCTCCCTGATAGTATAAAATCCCTCTCATTTCATTTGTTCCTCGCCGGGTCATAATCATACCTCCCTGAAGTCTGGTGGAGCCACTACTCGTTTTCCCCTTGTTTTTGTAAGTTTACTGCACCGTCAGTTTATTGTTTTGATCATTAAAGTGTTTATTATTTTTACACTTTGTCTCTGAGTCCTGTTCACCTGCATTTTGGGTCTGCGTCCTCCACTGGAACCAAATCGTGACATGAGTAATGTTGTAAGTGCTTGGTGATCTGTACGAAGGGCAAAGCGACGACCCCAGAGGTAGGTTTTCTATCTTTCTGCAGCCCACACAAAGGCAAGAGAAAAGTACATATACTTCTTTGAAGAAATAAAGCATAAAGTGAAAGTTACTATGTTTTACTCCTTGGAATGTTTCTAGTGTTCATATATTTGCAGAATAAATTACAGAAAAACTACTAAAACTAGCCCTTTTAGTTGTTATAACAACCAATAAAATTCAGTTGCATGTCAGTTTTGGTCAAAGCTTGAAAGAGCCGCTGCAGAGGGACCAAGGAGCTGCATGTGGCTCCAGAGCCACAGGTTGCTGACCCTTGATCAAAAACATCACTATTAACACAAGTTGGCAACTCAGGATCATACAGAACTAATAGAGGACTATTGATTATCAGTTCGTTAAGTGCAGTAAAGCTAGATTCTGCTTCCACTGTCCACTTGAAGTTTAAGTCCATGGACTATCTGAGCACTGCATGCAGTGGCTCAGTAACAGTGGCAAACTCTGGAATGAACTTAATGTACCAGGAGGCAAGACCAAGGAAAGATCTCAGAGAAGATGTGTCGTGCAAAGCTGGAGCATGTATCACAGCAGTGACTTTGTCCTGGTCCAGTTGAAGACCTTCTTTTTAAATGGTGTGACCCAGGTAGTTGAGTGAAGGTTGACTGAATCTGCATTTGTGCATGTTAAGTTTGAGTCCAGCATCAGTCAAGGCTTGGAGCATTCTCTTTAAATTTTCATCATGTTGTCTTTATGTAGAGCCGTAGCAAATTATGTCATCCAGGTATGCATGTATGACTGGCAAACCTGCGAGGATGATTGACATAATTTTTTTGAAAGGCAGACGTGTCAGGGGTTTTCAGGCAGGTATGAACTCAATTGTGCAAGCAGGGACTCAGACTCAGAATATTACAAAAATAAATATTTTAAAGAAATTAAAGAGCTGGCGTGGCAACATAAACTTACAGAAACCATGGAACAGGGAACAGGACAGACTGGCAGGATCAAACATGGAATACCTAACAACGACGCGACAAAGGACAAGACTCATAGACCAACTATATATACACAGACAAGACAGGACGTAATTACAAACACCTGGGAACACAAGGATGACATCAGTTTAAACAATTGAGACGACACAAGGGTACACAGACAAGGGATGCCTACAAGGTGGTGCCAACTTTACAGTACCTCCCCCCCTCAACGATGCCCCCTGGTGTCCCCAAGAACCCCTCCCCCACCCAAAAAAATAATATTAGGGCGGGTGGAGGGAGGAACTGCAAGGATGGTGGGTCCAAACAAAGACACACAAGGACAAAAACAGCAGAAAACAAACTAAACACAAACTAAGAACACAAAAATGTCTGGTCGGTCAGCGGACCATCCATAAGGCAAAGGCTGGTTGGACAGGCGACTGGAAGGCCATCCCTCAGGCTGGAGTGCGTCGGACGGGCGACCCAGAGGCCGTCCATCATGCAGAGACTGGTCGGGCGGCCGCGAGGCCGTCCATCAGGCAGAGGTCGGTCGGACAGGCAGCCGGGAGGCCGTCCATCAGACAGAGGCTGATGGAGAGGAGTCGTCGGGCGTGTAGTATGCAGGTGAGGAGTCATCAGGCGAGGAGTCATCAGGCGAAGAGTCGTCTGTCGAGTTGGGTTGTACGGAGGCATTAGGCAAAGAGTCGTTAGGCGAGGAGACATCAGGTGTGCGGTCTGCAGGCGGTGAGATCAGAGGAGCCGGATCAGGCTGGTGGCCATCAGTGATGTCATTAACGCGTTACAAAGTAACGTGTTACTCTACTCTGACCACTTTTTTCAGTAACGAGCAAACTAACGCGTTACTTTTCAAAATCTAGTAATCAGATTAAAGTTACTTATCAAAATTTACTGTGCGTTACCTTTTTTTTGTCATTTTCTGTAGTACTATAATTTAATTTTATTTCCTCATGCGTCTCGGGTCGGGAGTGATAAAAAAAAAAGACGCTGTGAAACCTGACACCAGGCTGACAAATGTACGGATGGAGCGAGGAGGAAGTGTTCAAAAACACAGTAAAAACAATTATTTGTTTGCTAAAAATTATAGCAAAGATGTGTCTGAGCTTAACCTTTCCTTAATAAATTCACAAAATGGTCAATGATCAGCTGGATTTAAAAAAGTAGTTCGCTATGTGCACGCGCACACGCGCGGGTGGTACGGTGTGTGGGACGGTGTTCTGTGCAGAACACCATCCCACACGCGCGTGGGTGGACAGAACGTGGGACGTGTTCGTGCGGATGGGGCTGGCTGCACAGAACAACAGTGGCGGAGCTAGACTTTTATTGCTGGGGGGGGGGCAAGGCTATCGGTAAGGGGTCCACTTACAGTGGTAAAAATAGACTTGTCCCAACTTTTTTGGGATTTGTTGACACTATGAAATTTTGAAACAACATATTTTTTCCTTAAAATGATACATTCTCTCAGTTTAAACTTTTGATCTGTGATCTAAATATTTTTAAGTTTAGAAATCAAGTCTTTTTATTTATTTATTTATTTATTTATTTATTTAAATTTTATTCATTTCATTAAAATCAAGTAACAACTCAAAAAAATAAAAAAACATACATTCAAAATAAAATGAAAGGCAGCAGATGAAGAATAATCTTATAATCTCTGCCCCTTTTACCCAAAGATACTCACAACAATAATTTACCAAAGAACAAAGTTAACATCATCAAATTAAAGACTACATCAACTCAAACAACAATTCATATAAATTCTTATGCTAGTTTTTCATATTCTTTCAAAAAAAATCCCTTTTAACAATCTCTTAAATATATACCGAGATCTGGCTGTTTTAACATTTTCTTCCAGACCATTCCACAATCTTATTCCCTGAATTATTGTACACCGCTCCTTCAAACTGGTACGAAAACAAGGTTTCACAAACATTTCTGTCCCTTTAAGAAAATAAACAACATAAACTTTTTCTAAACAGCTTTAGTGTTTGACTTTGTCCACACTCATAAAACACAATGAAGTACAAAAAAATGAAAGTGGTACTGCTACCCCTAGCGGCCGAAAGTGGTAATAAAGTAACTTAGTAATCTAACTTAGTTACTTTCCAAATCAAGTAATCAGTAACTTAACTAAGTTACTTTTCCCAAGGACTAATCAGTAACTTAACTAAGTTACTTTTTCAATGTAACTATGTCATCACTGGATGAGACCATCCTTCAAGCTGGGGCCGGTCAGGCAGGCAGTTGAGAGGTCATCCATCAGGCCGTTCAGGGAGAGACAGGTCAGACAGGTCGTCTGGAGATCATACATCAAGCCGGGGACGGTCAGGTAGGTAGTTGAGAGGTCGTCCATCAGGCCGTTCAGGGAGAGACAGGTGAGACGGGCGGCCTAGGGACCATTCATCAAGCCGGGGCCGGTCAGGCAGGCGGTTGAGAGGTTGTCCATCAGGTCCTTTAGACCAGAACAGATCGGGGACGAGAGTTTTAGGCATGTCGGGGATTAAAACCTCCAATGGGCCAGGATCTTCGGCGGTAGATTCTGGGTCTTCGGAAGTAGATTCTGGGTCTTCGGCTGTAGATTCTGGGTCTTCGGCGGTAGATTCCGGGTCTTCTGCGGTAGATTCTGGGTCTTTGGCAGTAGATTTTGGGTCTTCAGCGGTAGATTCTGGGTCTTCGGCGGTAGACTCAGCAGGTGAGGAGTAAGTCTGGACCCCCGCAGTTGAGCAGACAGGAACGGAGTCCATCTGGACCCCCGTGGCTGAGCAGGCTGAGGCCTTGCAGCTGGTGCTGCTGGTTGCTGACTGATTGTGGCTACAGGCTGTTGGCTGATTGTAGCTGCAGGCTGATTGTGGCTGCAGGCTGTTGGCTGATTGTGGCTGCAGGTTCAGGGCTGGCTGCTGCTCCTGCAGGTTCAGGGCTGGTTGCTGCTGCAGTTTCAGGGCTGGCTGCTGTTGCAGTTTCAGGGCTGGCTGCTGTTGCAGTTTTAGGGCTTGCTGCTGTTGCAGTTTCAGGGCTGGCTGCTGCTATTGCAGGTTCAGGGCGGGCTGCTGCTGCAGTTTCAGGGCTGGTTGCTGCTGCAGTTTCAGGGCTGGCTGCTGCTGCAGATTCAGGGCTGGCTGCTGCTGCAGTTTCAGGGTTGAATGCTGCTGCAGTTTCAGGGCTGAATGCTGCTGCAGTTTCAGGGCTGGATGCTGCTGCAGTTTCTGGAACAGGTACCGGTTCAGAGTTTAAGACGGGGACTTCAGAGGTTGGTGATGGAATTGGTTCTGTGGTGGATAATTTTAGAGTCCTTATTCCAATTAAAAGCTGTTTATATTAAGGAAGCTGGGTCAGACCGGGTTGAGATAATAAAAACTTTTCAGCGAGAGAAAGTATAAAATCAATACAGTCCGGGTTATTTTTAGCAGAGGTGATTAAATTTTGTAAAGTCCGGTTTATTTGGGTGATTTCACTGGGTTGAAGCTGGTGTGTGTTGGACTTTGACATAGGAGTGGTTCTACGTGGGGATGAGGTGTCAGGTTTCGCCTTCATGGTACTCTGGGAGGTGAGGCAAATGAATTTGACCCCCCGTCCAGGAAATTCAACTCCACCAAACCCAGTCAGATCTGTCGGAGGTACCGAGCTGGGCGCCGTGGACTTCTTCCGGGTCCGTTTTTTACTGCCCCGGAAACCATGGAACAGGAAACAGGACAGACTGGCAGGATCAAACATGGAATACCTAACGATGACTCGACAAAGGATAAGACTCAACCACAACTAGAGTACCTACAGTAGAACAATTATCATAAGAAATAGTAGCTTCTTTTTTTTAAATAGTAGCTTTTAAAGGTATTGTGACATGATGTTGGAAATTTGCATATTTGTCAGAACATATATATCTTATATCATTGAGCTCTGTTCGTTTTTGCAAAATAAATTATAAATATATTAAAATTTTATTCTAAATTATGCTAATTTTTTCTCTGGTACTTGCTGGGATACGCCCCTAAAATTCCGCGCATTTCCGCAATACGTCATCACATCAGTGTGACGTGACAACGGGAAGAAGGCAGAGCCTTGCCCGTTTGTTAGGTGTGTTAACTGCTTGCCATACTCATTCATTTCCTGAAGGATCGCCTCTTTTTACTTGCTTTTATTTGTGTAACTTGAAAAATGCCGTCACGTTGTAGCGCATTTGGGTGTTCTAATATCAGCAGTGAACAAGTGAGCCTTCACAAATTTCCAAAAGATGAGAAACTTCGACAAGAATGCACCAGACAAGGACCGGTGGGTTCCAGGAGTCGTATGTCTGCAGCGACCATTTCACTGCCGATTGTTTTCAGGAAAGACCTGGTATAAAAGAATCTTTAGGATTACCAGTAAGATTCAGAAGACTTTTAAAACTTCAGGTTCAGGTTCAGGTTACTTTATTTATACCCAAGGGTAAATGTGGTTTGCAGTGGTTCAAAGCATACATCCATCCATGCGCACACACAAATAAAAACAGTAAAAACATTTAGTAAAAACACTTAAAAGAAACCATAAACAGATAATGTTGCACATAACAGTGTTAAGGCTCCCCAAATCACATGTAAAATGAAAAATAAAAACATTTAACCACTAAAAGCTTCAACGTTATTTCAGTTTGTTCATTTCAGTAACAGCAGTGGGAACAAAGCTATTTTTAAAACGTGTTGTCCTACATTTAGGGACTAAAAACCTCCGACCAGAGGGAAGAAGCTGAAAGGGGATGAAGGACATCTTTTAAAACAGAAGAAGCTATCCTCTGTACCTGACTAACGTACATGGATGTAACTGAGGTTAGGGTTCCTCCAGTCAGTTTAGATGACAGCTTAACAATCTGCTGAAGGGAATTCTTTCCTCTCAGTGTAGTGTGACCAAACCATGACACCAAAGAAAAGGATAAAACAGATTCAATAAAAGCACGGTAAAACTGGATGCTATTCCTACTATTTTTAAAAGAAAATCTACAGAAGAAAGTCCCACAGCTACCACGTCAAAACAACGCAGCCCAAGTAACAGAAGAACGTTCTGAGAATGTTATTTTTAGGTTACGGGAACGTTCCCTCCTAACGTTCCATGAACGGGTGTGGAGTTTTCTCGTGGTTCTCAGAACGTTAGGTGAGAACGTTATGCTAGAACTTTCTTAGAACATTCCATAAATTTTATTATTATTATTATAATATGGATTCATACATTTTAGTGCAAATTATGAACAATCAAAATAGATTCAAAGTTATTTATTCATCTACTGAACAATGTTTTTAACCTCCCAGAGAGAACAATTGCAAACAAACAAAAGTACACTTGTGTTATAAGAAAGAAAACTCAAATGTTTATTTTTTCCAAACCAAAAATGTGAACTATTCCAAACTACATTGTCCCTTTCTTTAAACTTAAAAGTCCAGCTTGAACATAAATCAAATTAAATATGTGTTTTGCCATGATTTCTAGCTTTCAAATACAAGTACCTGTACAATACTCTCATTGTAATGAGAAATTTAAGTTGGCTAAATAAATCTCCATTGCACAAATGAAATCTTTCAAGTTTTATTAAAAATGTCCACAATTCTTAAATCAAATCCAACAAAAGAAGCTGAATAATAAATTTGTGACCCATCACATCAAATAGGTTTATTTTTCAAAGTGGTTTGCGTAAATTTAGATAGTAAATAAGATGAATGAATAACTTATCAAATGGTTTAAATTAAATATCTGAAATAAAATCTTCACACCAAATATCAAACCATTTTCCTGATTATTAAGACAATACGATGAATTTGTCAGGATGATCTAAGTAAGAAAATGTATTTCTAAAAGTCAGTAATATATATGTTTGCTTGTAGGTCATTTTGACCAAATTTGACTTTAACCCCTGTTTGATGATGTGATGGGTCACATATTCAGTATGAAGTTCTAGTAAAACTAACCCTCTTTCAAAAACAAGGGGCGAGTAATCTGGTGATCCGACATAAATACATTCAGATAATCCTCCTTTTTAAAACATGGAGCGTGAAATCTGGTGATCTAACAAAATACTTTCAGCTAATCCTCCTTTTAAAACATGGAGCGAGAAATCTGGTGATCCAACATGTGTTCACATATAAACAACTTCAGTGTTGTTTCAGAAACAGTTCTCAACCATCATTAGCAAAGCAGATCCATCATAAACATTTCTCAACCATCAGGAGCAATTGGTATCCATCATAAACAGTTTTCAACTATCATTATCAAATCACATCATCAGGAGCAATTGGCATCCATCAGAAACATGTTGCAACCATCATGTATGAAAAACCAGTGCCTTAGTGTACAGTCCAGGAACTTTAAAAAGCTAGAAGCAGCACAAAAAAGCATAGAAAATTCCCTTACTTTGATTGAAGTTGAGGTAGACAGGCTTATTAGGTGGTTCTCATGTTCAAACATGGATCAGATGGAACTGCTTAGCCATTGAGCAATGATTCAACCATGAATGATGCAGTGTTTCCCCTAGTTAACTTGCCATGGCGGGGTGCTCATCTCATCCATGATTTTTGTTGACGGGGGACGGACACGTCTGAGTGCAGCTTGTAGGGGCAGGGGGCATTCAGCACGAGGGGAGAGGCAACGTGAGCGCTCCCTTTAGCTTTTTAGCTAGAGAGCCTGTATTTTGTGCTGCTAGCTTAGTGCTATGCCAGTGCTGGGTGGGTGGGGGTCAAGTTTGGTCTGGTAGGCGGGGTGCTCAGTTCTGTTGACGGGGTGGCGCACCCCGCTTGTATAATGGTAGGGGAAACACTGAATGATGGGTACATGGGAGTCCAGATGTGAGTTCAGGTCAGGTGTGTGGTCTTGATGAGAGCAGGTCTGTCCATCAGGTCAGGTGTGTTTTCCTGTTTTGGCAGCAGTCATTGATGTGGATACATGACAGGGTTAGGCACAAGGTGTTGATGTACAGGTGATGGATGGAGAGGAGCTGCAGGAGGTAGTAGGATGGTGAGCAGAGAGCAGAGGACACAGGTCTGCCCATGAGGTCAGGTGCAACAGGTTTTGTCTGTTGAAAGAGACACAAACATGAACATGTGAAGTTAAAGCAGGGTCATGACCTGCAATAAAAACAGAAAACACCGACAGAAAACAAGTTCAACTCACTGTTAGGCATAAGGTGTTGACGCACAGGTGATGATGGAGAGGAGCTGTAGGAGGATGGTGAGGAGAGAGCAGAGGACACAGGTCTGCCCATGAGGTCAGGTGCAACAGGTTTTGTCTGTTGAAAGAGACACAAACATGAACATGTGAAGTTAAAGCAGGGTCATGACCTGCAATAAAAACAGAAAACGCCGACAGAAAACAAGTTCAACTCACTGTTAGGCACAAGGTGTTGACGTACATGTGATGATGGAGAGGAGCTGTAGGAGGATGGTGAGGAGAGAGCAGAGGACACAGGTCTGTCCATGAGGTCAGGTGTAGCAGGTTTTGTCTGTTGAAAGAGACACAAACATGAACATGTGAAGTTAAAGCAGGGTCATGACCTGCAATAAAAACAGAAAACACAGATAGAAAACAAGTTCAACTCACTGTTAGGCACAAGGTGTTGATGCACAGGTGATGATGGAGAGGAGCTGCAGGAGGATGGTGAGGAGAGAGCAGAGGACACAGGTCTGCCCATGAGGTCAGGTGCAACAGGTTTTGTCTGTTGAAAGAGACACAAACATGTGAAGTTAAAGCAGGGTCATGACCTGCAATAAAAACAGAAAACACTGACAGAAAACAAGTTTAACTCACTGTTAGGCACAAGGTGTTGACGCACAGGTGATGATGGAGAGGAGCTGCAGGAGGATGGTGAGGAGAGAGCAGAGGACACAGGTCTGCCCATGACGTCAGGTGCAACAGGTTTTGTCTGTTGAAAGAGACACAAACATGAACATGTGAAGTTAAAGCAGGGTCATGACCTGCAATAAAAACAGAAAACACAGACAGAAAACAAGTTCAACTCACTGTTAGGCACAAGGTGTTGATGCACAGGTGATGATGGAGAGGAGCTGCAGGAGGATGGTGAGGAGAGAGCAGAGGACACAGGTCTGCCCATGAGGTCAGGTGCAACAGGTTTTGTCTGTTGAAAGAGACACAAACATGAACATGTGAAGTTAAAGCAGGGTCATGACCTGCAATAAAAACAGAAAACACCGACAGAAAACAAGTTCAACTCACTGTTAGGCACAAGGTGTTGACGCACAGGTGATGATGGAGAGGAGCTGCAGGAGGATGGTGAGGAGAGAGCAGAGGACACAGGTCTGCCCATGAGGTCAGGTGCAACAGGTTTTGTCTGTTGAAAGAGACACAAACATGAACATGTGAAGTTAAAGCAGGGTCATGACCTGCAATAAAAACAGAAAACACAGACAGAAAACAAGTTCAACTCACTGTTAGGCACAAGGTGTTGACGCACAGGTGATGATGGAGAGGAGCTGCAGGAGGATGGTGAGGAGAGAGCAGAGGACACAGGTCTGCCCATGAGGTCAGGTGCAACAGGTTTTGTCTGTTGAAAGAGACACAAACATGAACATGTGAAGTTAAAGCAGGGTCATGACCTGCAATAAAAACAGAAAACACTGACAGAAAACAAGTTCAACTCACTGTTAGGCACAAGGTGTTGACGCACAGGTGATGATGGAGAGGAGCTGCAGGAGGATGGTGAGGAGAGAGCAGAGGACACAGGTCTGCCCATGACGTCAGGTGCAACAGGTTTTGTCTGTTGAAAGAGACACAAACATGAACATGTGAAGTTAAAGCAGGGTCATGACCTGCAATAAAAACAGAAAACACAGACAGAAAACAAGTTCAACTCACTGTTAGGCACAAGGTGTTGACGCACAGGTGATGATGGAGAGGAGCTGCAGGAGGATGGTGAGGAGAGAGCAGAGGACACAGGTCTGCCCATGAGGTCAGGTGCAACAGGTTTTGTCTGTTGAAAGAGACACAAACATGAACATGTGAAGTTAAAGCAGGGTCATGACCTGCAATAAAAACAGAAAACACTGACAGAAAACAAGTTCAACTCACTGTTAGGCACAAGGTGTTGATGCACAGGTGATGATGGAGAGGAGCTGCAGGAGGATGGTGAGGAGAGAGCAGAGGACACAGGTCTGCCCATGACGTCAGGTGCAACAGGTTTTGTCTGTTGAAAAAGACACAAACATGAACATGTGTAGTTAAAGCAGGGTCATGACTTGCAATAAAAACAGAAAACACAGACAGAAAACAAGTTCAACTCACTGTTAGGCACAAGGTGTTGACGCACAGGTGATGATAGAGATGAGCTGTAGGAGGATGGTGAGGAGAGAGCAGAGGACACAGGTCTGCCCATGACGTCAGGTGCAACAGGTTTTGTCTGTTGAAAGAGACAAAAACATGAACATATGAAGTTAAAGCAGGGTCATGACCTGCAATAAAAACAGAAAACAAAGACAGAAAACAAGTTCAACTCACTATTAGGCACAAGATGTTGACGCACAGGTGATGATGGAGAGGAGCTGCAGGAGGTAGTAGGATGGTGAGGAGAGAGCAGAGTTTTGTCCTACATTATATACACTCACCAAGTATCAAGCTTTGTGTTGGCCAAAGGCTTTGACTCCTCATCTTTATGAGCCCCGATTGCCTCACAGTCAAACTTCAATTGGCCAATAACTCTCTCCCGTAGACGAGCACGGCAAGATCTCCAACCAGCAAGGCTGAGCTGGTAGTCCGTAGAGATTTCACCTTTCGCCTTGGGACTTCTACATCCGGCACAACAGGCACCTGCAAAACACATGGATCTTGTTAACCAAATAATGATTAAACATTTATTTACAGTACAGTATTTGGAAATCTATAGTATATATTCATCTTTGCAATGAATATGCCTAAGCCTATTTTCTATAGCTTTATTGCATACCATCAAGGGGTATCATATCACTTCTCATCTATCATTTATGTGTGCAATCAAAAGATGTAGAAATAAATTGTATTGTAATGTTTCCCCAAATACGAGCGAGTTCCGTACTTATGAGTTGCTCGTAAACCGGAAATTCGTACGTCGGAACAAGAAACACGTGTTCTCGTAAGTCCGGATTTTCGCTCGTAAGTTGGAACATTTATGCTAGCGCTACTACGAACACTCGTTTTTTATCAAAAACATTCATACTACTTCATAAACATGCTCAGAAACGTGTTTACAAACGGTTAGCTAACACACTTTCATCTTCTTCTTCTTCTTCTTTCGGCTTTTCCCTTTTCAGGGGTCGCCACAGCGAGTCATCCTCCTCTACCTCACTCTATCCTCTGCATCCTCTGTCCTCACTCCAACTACCTCCATGTCCTCTCTAACTGCATCCATATATCTCCTCTTTGGTCTCCCTCTTTGTCTTTTTCCTGGCAGCTGCATTTCTAACATCCTTCTACCAATATACCCACTGTCCCTCCTCTGGACATGTCCAAACCATCTCAGTCTGGCCTCCCTAACTTTATCTCCCACATGTGGCACATGTGAAAAGAAAGAATATTCTTTGCTATCAGGGTGAAAAGAACGCCATGCATCGCAGAGTCCATAATCATTCATATACTGTTTAACTATATTTATAGATTGCCAACTGCGTTGAGTTCCCACTGTATTCAGTCTGTCTATTTTGTCATTGAAACCAAAGTTGAGATCACCTCCCATTACCAGTGAGGAATCCATGTGCTTTGATAGAGTGGAAAAAAAGTCATGAAAAAAAGAAGCGTCGTCTACATTTGGCCCATATATGCTAACTATACAATAATTTTGTCTAAATATTGATAACTTTAATATTATATATCTACCGTGTGGGTCTATAACCTGATCTAATACTGTGAAGTTAACATTTTTATGTATTAAAATTGCTACCCCTCTTTGTCTAGAATTATAACAGGCTGAGAATACATTAGGAAACTCTGAAGATTTTAGCTCATCTACAGTTGAGGCCAATTTATGAATTTCTTGGAGTAATACAACATCTGCCTTTAATCTTTTAATCTGGTTAAAAATCCTATATTTTTTACGTTGGCTACCGGCTCCATTAATGTTCCATGTGACAAACCCTAAAGAACCCATACTTGTGCTAATGATAATATATCTATACCACACCCACTATCACAAATATAAAAGATAACAATAGATCCAGACAAAAACATATTCCTTAAGGATAAATTATTTATGATTTATATTTTAAATAAGTACTGTTTTTGAAAATGAATCAGGGAATTTTTCATTTATGAAGTATTTGTATGGATATACAATTATGTACGTGAACCCTTGTGCTTGTGTGCTGACAATTGTTAAGTTAGAAAAATAGAAACAACAAAACGAAGAGAAATAGTAAACATCCAAACATAATAAGAAAACACAACAAAAGAACCCTCTTACCACATAAAGTGTCATTCCACCTCATGTACCACCACGATCTGTGTAACCCACCAACCGAGCTGTGCTGAAAAAATTACATATATCTGGTAAGTAATATTAATAAATACTATATTTAATAATATTGATCAATATTAGCAACCAGAGATAAAAAATAAAAATAAAAAATAATAATTAATAATAATAATTCTTACCTTGCTGATTTTGACTAATAAAGCCAAGGAGTAACTTCTGGATCCCTGAACATCTGACCGTTGATGTAAAGTTTATCCACTGAAATTGTAGCTCTATTACCTTCGTTTATATATATTTTTTCCTTATCGGGAACAGTGCACGCCTCCTAGTCAAGATCTCAGCTGGAAATTGGTCGTTCATACTGAAGTGTGTGTCACGTAATTCTCTACCTCGGCTTTTAACTTGTTCTTTTTGTTGAAAATAAGTGAATTTAGCAATAATAGGCCGGTTTTAACCACGTCACACGACAGTTTCAGCTGGGCCTGCATGAAGCTGCGAACCGAGGCCTCAGGATCCTCCTCGGCTCGTTCCTCAATTCCAGAGAAGACTAGGTTATCACGCATGCTTCTTGATTGGATGTCTAAAATGGATTCTTTCAATTTTTTATTCTCACCGGATATCTGCGACATTTGATTGGTAATTTGATTTACTGTTCCCTTTAGCTCCAAGTTCTCCTTAGCAAGAGATGCTAACTGTTGCTGGCTATACTCTAACGAGTCCCTCAAGCTCAAAAATTCGCGGTGCAACACCTCCACTAAAGCCAAGCGGGCATCAAAAGTAGACAGCTTCTGATGTATTGCCT
Organism: Garcialebias charrua; assembly: GCA_038048925.1. Taxonomy (NCBI): domain Eukaryota; kingdom Metazoa; phylum Chordata; class Actinopteri; order Cyprinodontiformes; family Rivulidae; genus Garcialebias; species Garcialebias charrua. Next base: position 7,670 of record JBBPBX010036055.1, on the reverse strand, counting down.
CCAGAATATCCGTGAAACTGTCAGAACTTGGTTCTGAAGTGCTACCCGAACTATCTGAGCTACCAGGCCGAAGGCGCTTCGCAGTAGGGACGTTAGCATTTTCGGTAGCTAAATCGCTAGCACCGTCAGATGTAGCAGCGTTGCTCATAACTAAGCGCTCAAAACACTCGTCAACAAACGATTCGAGTCCCCTCAGAGTCTCACCCTCCAGTTTGTTTGAAGTAATTGTCAGAGAAAAAAAAATCAGTTGTTAAATTTTTAGTAAACTCTTAAATGAACTTACATAAAGATATATAGTATGAATTTAAATAAATAAGGACTTACCGAAGATTTATCATAGTACTCACGCACCGGTTTAGAGTTTCTTTCAGCAGCAGCTCATTGCACGTCCGCACACCTCTTAAGACAATACGATGAATTTGTCAGGATGATCTAAGTAAGAAAATGTATTTCTAAAAGTCAGTAATATATATGTTTGCTTGTAGGTCATTTTGACCAAATTTGACTTTAACCCCTGTTTGATGATGTGATGGGTCACATATTCAGTATGAAGTTCTAGTAAAACTAACCCTCTTTCAAAAACAAGGGGCGAGTAATCTGGTGATCCGACATAAATACATTCAGATAATCCTCCTTTTTAAAACATGGAGCGTGAAATCTGGTGATCTAACAAAATACTTTCAGCTAATCCTCCTTTTAAAACATGGAGCGAGAAATCTGGTGATCCAACATGTGTTCACATATAAACAACTTCAGTGTTGTTTCAGAAACAGTTCTCAACCATCATTAGCAAAGCAGATCCATCATAAACATTTCTCAACCATCAGGAGCAATTGGTATCCATCATAAACAGTTTTCAACTATCATTATCAAATCACATCATCAGGAGCAATTGACATCCATCAGAAACATGTTGCAACCATCATGTATGAAAAACCAGTGCCTTAGTGTACAGTCCAGGAACTTTAAAAAGCTAGAAGCAGCACAAAAAAAGCATAGAAAATTCCCTTACTTTGATTGAAGTTGAGGTAGACAGGCTTATTAGGTGGTTCTCATGTTCAAACATGGATCAGATGGAACTGCTTAGCCATTGAGCAATGATTCAACCATGAATGATGCAGTGTTTCCCCTAGTTAACTTGCCATGGCGGGGTGCTCATCTCATCCATGATTTTTGTTGACGGGGGGACGGACACGTCTGAGTGCAGCTTGTAGGGGCAGGGGGCATTCAGCACGAGGGGAGAGGCAACGTGAGCGCTCCCTTTAGCTTTTTAGCTAGAGAGCCTGTATTTTGTGCTGCTAGCTTAGTGCAATGCCAGTGCTGGGTGGGTGGGTCAAGTTTGGTCTGGTAGGCGGGGTGCTCAGTTCTGTTGACGGGGTGGCGCACCCCGCTTGTATAATGGTAGGGGAAACACTGAATGATGGGTACATGGGAGTCCAGATGTGAGTTCAGGTCAGGTGTGTGGTCTTGATGAGAGCAGGTCTGTCCATCAGGTCAGGTGTGTTTTCCTGTTTTGGCAGCAGTCATTGATGTGGATACATGACAGGGTTAGGCACAAGGTGTTGATGTACAGGTGATGGATGGAGAGGAGCTGCAGGAGGTAGTAGGATGGTGAGCAGAGAGCAGAGGACACAGGTCTGCCCATGAGGTCAGGTGCAACAGGTTTTGTCTGTTGAAAGAGACACAACATGAACATGTGAAGTTAAAGCAGGGTCATGACCTGCAATAAAAACAGAAAACACAGACAGAAAACAAGTTCAACTCACTGTTAGGCACAAGGTGTTGACGCACAGGTGATGATGGAGAGGAGCTGTAGGAGGATGATGAGGAGAGAGCAGAGGACACAGGTCTGCCCATGAGGTCAGGTGCAACAGGTTTTGTCTGTTGAAAGAGACACAAACAAGAACATATGAAGTTAAAGCAGGGTCATGACCTGCAATAAAAATAGAAAACACCGACAGAAAACAAGTTCAACTCACTGTTAGGCACAAGGTGTTGACGCACATGTGATGATGGAGAGGAGCGGCAGGAGGATGGTGAGGAGAGAGCAGAGGACACAGGTCTGTCCATGAGGTCAGGTGTAGCAGGTGTTGTCTGTTGAAAGAGACACAAACATGAACATGTGAAGTTAAAGCAGGGTCATGACCTGCAATAAAAACAGAAAACACAGATAGAAAACAAGTTCAACTCACTGTTAGGCACAAGGTGTTGATGCACAGGTGATGATGGAGAGGAGCTGCAGGAGGATGGTGAGGAGAGAGCAGAGGACACAGGTCTGCCCATGAGGTCAGGTGCAACAGGTTTTGTCTGTTGAAAGAGACACAAACATGTGAAGTTAAAGCAGGGTCATGACCTGCAATAAAAACAGAAAACACTGACAGAAAACAAGTTCAACTCACTGTTAGGCACAAGGTGTTGACGCACAGGTGATGATGGAGAGGAGCTGCAGGAGGATGGTGAGGAGAGAGCAGAGGACACAGGTCTGCCCATGACGTCAGGTGCAACAGGTTTTGTCTGTTGAAAGAGACACAAACATGAACATGTGAAGTTAAAGCAGGGTCATGACCTGCAATAAAAACAGAAAACACAGACAGAAAACAAGTTCAACTCACTGTTAGGCACAAGGTGTTGACGCACAGGTGATGATGGAGAGGAGCTGCAGGAGGATGGTGAGGAGAGAGCAGAGGACACAGGTCTGCCCATGAGGTCAGGTGCAACAGGTTTTGTCTGTTGAAAGAGACACAAACATGAACATGTGAAGTTAAAGCAGGGTCATGACCTGCAATAAAAACAGAAAACACCGACAGAAAACAAGTTCAACTCACTGTTAGGCACAAGGTGTTGACGCACAGGTGATGATGGAGAGGAGCTGCAGGAGGATGGTGAGGAGAGAGCAGAGGACACAGGTCTGCCCATGAGGTCAGGTGCAACAGGTTTTGTCTGTTGAAAGAGACACAAACATGAACATGTGAAGTTAAAGCAGGGTCATGACCTGCAATAAAAACAGAAAACACAGACAGAAAACAAGTTCAACTCACTGTTAGGCACAAGGTGTTGACGCACAGGTGATGATGGAGAGGAGCTGCAGGAGGATGGTGAGGAGAGAGCAGAGGACACAGGTCTGCCCATGAGGTCAGGTGCAACAGGTTTTGTCTGTTGAAAGAGACACAAACATGAACATGTGAAGTTAAAGCAGGGTCATGACCTGCAATAAAAACAGAAAACACTGACAGAAAACAAGTTCAACTCACTGTTAGGCACAAGGTGTTGACGCACAGGTGATGATGGAGAGGAGCTGCAGGAGGATGGTGAGGAGAGAGCAGAGGACACAGGTCTGCCCATGACGTCAGGTGCAACAGGTTTTGTCTGTTGAAAGAGACACAAACATGAACATGTGAAGTTAAAGCAGGGTCATGACCTGCAATAAAAACAGAAAACACAGACAGAAAACAAGTTCAACTCACTGTTAGGCACAAGGTGTTGACGCACAGGTGATGATGGAGAGGAGCTGCAGGAGGATGGTGAGGAGAGAGCAGAGGACACAGGTCTGCCCATGACGTCAGGTGCAACAGGTTTTGTCTGTTGAAAGAGACACAAACATGAACATGTGAAGTTAAAGCAGGGTCATGACCTGCAATAAAAACAGAAAACACTGACAGAAAACAAGTTCAACTCACTGTTAGGCACAAGGTGTTGATGCACAGGTGATGATGGAGAGGAGCTGCAGGAGGATGGTGAGGAGAGAGCAGAGGACACAGGTCTGCCCATGACGTCAGGTGCAACAGGTTTTGTCTGTTGAAAGAGACACAAACATGAACATGTGTAGTTAAAGCAGGTCATGACTTGCAATAAAAACAGAAAACACAGACAGAAAACAAGTTCAACTCACTGTTAGGCACAAGGTGTTGACGCACAGGTGATGATAGAGATGAGCTGTAGGAGGATGGTGAGGAGAGAGCAGAGGACACAGGTCTGCCCATGACGTCAGGTGCAACAGGTTTTGTCTGTTGAAAGAGACAAAAACATGAACATATGAAGTTAAAGCAGGGTCATGACCTGCAATAAAAACAGAAAACAAAGACAGAAAACAAGTTCAACTCACTATTAGGCACAAGATGTTGACGCACAGGTGATGATGGAGAGGAGCTGCAGGAGGTAGTAGGATGGTGAGGAGAGAGCAGAGTTTTGTCCTACATTATATACACTCACCAAGTATCAAGCTTTGTGTTGGCCAAAGGCTTTGACTCCTCATCTTTATGAGCCCCCGATTGCCTCACAGTCAAACTTCAATTGGCCAATAACTCTCTCCCGTAGACGAGCACGGCAAGATCTCCAACCAGCAAGGCTGAGCTGGTAGTCCGTAGAGACTTCACCTTTCGCCTTGGGACTTCTACATCCGGCACAACAGGCACCTGCAAAACACATGGATCTTGTTAACCAAATAATGATTAAACATTTATTTACAGTACAGTATTTGGAAATCTATAGTATATATTCATCTTTGCAATGAATATGCCTAAGCCTATTTTCTATAGCTTTATTGCATACCATCAAGGGGTATCATATCACTTCTCATCTATCATTTATGTGTGCAATCAAAAGATGTAGAAATAAATTGTATTGTAATGTTTCCCCAAATACGAGCGAGTTCCGTACTTATGAGTTGCTCGTAAACCGGAAATTCGTACGTCGGAACAAGAAACACGTGTTCTCGTAAGTCCGGATTTTCGCTCGTAAGTTGGAACATTTATGCTAGCGCTACTACGAACACTCGTTTTTTATCAAAAACATTCATACTACTTCATAAACATGCTCAGAAACGTGTTTACAAACGGTTAGCTAACACACTTTCATCTTCTTCTTCTTCTTCTTTCGGCTTTTCCCTTTTCAGGGGTCGCCACAGCGAGTCATCCTCCTCCACCTCACTCTGTCCTCTGCATCCTCTGTCCTCACTCCAACTACCTCCATGTCCTCTCTAACTGCATCCATATATCTCCTCTTTGGTCTCCCTCTTTGTCTTTTTCCTGGCAGCTGCATTTCTAACATCCTTCTACCAATATACCCACTGTCCCTCCTCTGGACATGTCCAAACCATCTCAGTCTGGCCTCCCTAACTTTATCTCCCAGTTGTTTAACATGTGCTGTACCTCTGATGATCTCATTCCTGATCTTATCCATCCTTGTCACTCCTAAGGAGAACCTCAGCATCTTCATTTCTGCCACTTCCAGTTCTTTCTCCTGTCTTTTTGTCAATGCCACTGTCTCCAGACCATACAACATAGCTGGTCTCACCACTGTCTTGTAAACTTTTCCTTTGACCTTTGCTGACACCTTTTTGTCACAAATCACTCCTGAAACTTTTCTCCATCCACTCCATCCTGCCTGGACTCTCTTTTTCACCTCTTTACCACATTCCCCATTTTCCTGGACAGTGGACCCCAAGTACTTGAAGTCCTGCACCTTTGTGACCTCTGCTCCTTGTAGCCTCACTGTTCCACTGGCCTCCCTCTCATTCACACACATGTACTCTGTCTTACTACGACTGACTTTCATTCCTCTTCTTTCAAGAGCATACCTCCACCTCTCCAAGTTCTCTTCCACTTGTTCCCTGTTCTCACCACAGATCACAATGTCATCTGCAAACATCATAGTCCATGGGGATTCCTGCCTGACCTCATCTGTTAGTCGGTCCATCACCAGAGCAAACAGGAAGGGGCTCAGAGCCGATCCTTGATGCAATCCCACCGCCACCTTGAAGCTATCTGTCACTCCTACAGTACATCTCACCACTGTCCTGCTGTCCTCATACATGTCCTGTACCAGTCTAACATACTTTTCTGCCACTCCAGATTTCCTCATGCAATACCACACCTCTTCTCTTGGTACCCTGTCATAAGCTTTTTCTAAATCCACAAACACACAATGGAGTTCTTTCTGACCCTCTCTGTACTTCTCTATCAACATCCTCAAAGCAAAGATGGCATCTGTGGTGCTCTTTCTTGGCATGAAACCATACTGCTGCTCACAGATAGTCACATCTTGTCTAAGTCTTGCTTCCACAACTCTCTCCCAGATCTTCATTGTGTGGCTCATCAACTTAATTCCCCTGTAGTTGCTACAACTCTGTACATCACCCTTGTTCTTAAAAATGGGAACCAGCACACTTCTTCTCCATTCTTCAGGCATTTTCTCACCCTCAAATATTCCATTAAATATTTGAGTCAAAAACCTCACTGCCATCTCTCCAAGACATTTCCAAACCTCCACTGGTATGTCATCAGGTCCTACTGCCTTCCCCTTCTTCATTCTTTTCAGAGCTTTCCGGACTTCACCCTCACTAATCTTTCCCACTTCCTGGTCCACAGTTTCTATGACCTCCACTCTTCTTTCTCTTTCATTCTCTTCATTCATTAGCTCCTCAAAGTAATCCTTCCATCTTCCCATCACACTCTCCTCACTTGTTAGAACATTCCCATTCCCATCTTTAATAAGCCTAACCTGCTGCACATCCTTTCCAGCCTGATCCCTCTGTCTTGCCAATCGGTACAAGTCCTTCTCGCCCTCTTTAGTGTCCAGTCTCCCATATAACTCATTGTACGCCCTCTGCTTTGCCTTAGCTACTTCCCTCTTTGCTCTATGTCCCATCTCCTTATATTCCTGTCTCCTCTCTTCAGTCCTCTCACTGTCATATTTCTTCTTGGCTAATCTCTTTCTTTGAATGGCGTCCTGCACTTCACTATTCCACCACCAGGTTTCCTTATCATCTATTCTCTGTCCAGATGACACACCAAGTACCTTCCTACCTGTCTCTCTAATTACTGTTGCTGTAGTAGCCCAGTCACTTGGAAGCTCTTTCTTACCACCCAGAGCCTTTAACAGCTCGTCTCTGAATTTCTCACAACATTCTTCCTTCTTTAGCTTCCACCATTTGGTCTTCTTCTCTGGTTTTACTCTTTTTCTCTTCTTCGCAACAACAGTCATTCTACACACAACCATCCGATGCTGTCTGGCCACGCTCTCCCCTGCTACAACCTTACAGTCTCCAATCTCCCTCAGGTTTCCTCTTCTACACAGAATGTAGTCGACCTGTGTACTCCTTCCTCCACTCTTATAGGTCACTCTATGTTCCTCCCTCTTTTGGAAATAGGTATTGACTATAGCCATTTCCATTCTCTTGGCAAAATCCACCACCATCTGTCCTTCCTGGTTTCTTTCCTTGACACCAAACCTACCCATCACTTCCTCATCCCCTCTGTTTCCTTCACCAACATGTCCATTCAGGTCTGCTCCAATCACCACTCTTTCCTCCCTGGGAATACTCTCTATCACTTCATCCAAATCTTTCCAAAATTTATCTTTCTCCTCCCCATCACATCCAACCTGTGGAGCATAACCACTTACTATGTTTAGCATCAGACCTTCTACTTCTACCTTCAGACACATCACCCTATCTGACACTCTCTTCACCTCTACTACATTCTTTGCCAACTCCTCCTTCAGGACCACCCCTACTCCATTTCTCTTTCTATCCACACCATGGTAAAACAGTTTGAACCCTGCTCCAATACTGCGAGCCTTGCTGCCCTTCCACTTGGTCTCTTGGACACATAAAACATCTACCTTTCTTCTCTGCATCATGTCAGCCAGCTCTCTACCTTTGCCTGTCATTG
>JBBPBX010036054.1:0-31701 GCA_038048925.1 Garcialebias charrua | reverse complement strand
TGGAAAACAATACATTTTTACATTTAGGCACTCCTGCAACCATCACACTTTTTCCTGTTACAAACTGACTCCGGCCCCCCACCAGAGAAGGGAAAAGTTATGTGGCCCTCACAGGAAAAAGTTTGGGGACCCCTGCATTAGATGACCAGCTTTATTTTGTTGCAGGACAGTAAATCCTCTGTGCCATCAGTGCACGTCCAGCACAGTAGTGCACGTCACATTCTGAGCCTGTATCTCTGATCCATGTTTGTTCTACGGAGGCTGAGCTTTGGCCGCCCATTTCCAACATCTGCCTAATTTATTTAGTGTAAGTGTCAGCTGCACTCAGGATCATTTGTTGATCTCTATTACCAATATGCTAAAAACAACAACAACAACAACAACAACACAACGATTTTCAGCTTAGGTGAAAAAAGACACTTATCACACACTTTCATCTCTATTAGTGTATCTTTAAAATAAACAAAAACCATTGTTAAAATGTAGAAAATATTAAAATTATTATTTTTTATCAGAATTTGAAGACTACGGTTCAAAAGATTTCCTCTCACAATGAAATGTTTACAGAAAAACGTTGCTGGGATGTTGTAAAACGTGAAGTCAGTGTTCGCTCCGGGACAAACTCCTGACTGAAAACAGCGACTCAGTCTCAGCCTCTCGCTTTGCTCTTCCCTCCATCGTTCAGGTCATCCTCCCATCCCGCCAGGCTGCAGAGCCCAGGAGTGACTGCCTGATATGAGAGTAACTGACTGAGAATTACACCATCACAAGTGGATGAGAAGAACTGAAATGACAAGTGCACAGGTCTGTGCCACCTGGGGACCCCACTTTCCTTAATGCATCATTCTTTGTATCTATTTTTAGACTGAAGTGCTCTCTAAACCTGACTGACTCTCTGTTCTGGATGTTTTATCCTTTTGTGGTAGGCCTAGCTGGGAAAAATCTGCCAAATATTAATGTATTTCTTTTTAGCAATCACATAAGATAATCAATACATATTGTTTGTTACAGAGGAAACATAGGTTTGTGAGGCCCAAACCCAAAACTATAGTTTCTGGTTGTCAGAATATGAATTACAATGTCTTTTCTTACATAAAGATGCTGAAGTGAGAGCTTTCTGAAAGTAACACAAAGAGCTTTATGTGTGATGGTGTGAAAATGGATTATTTTCCCTTCTCTGAAGCTGCAGACTGAAAACTGTGCCAACTGATACACATCTGCTCCAAACACAAAACTGCTTTTATCTGTGGCGAATGGCTGCGCAGTCCTGGCTCCACCCACAACATCACTACAGATGTTCTGAAACAACACGGGGAGACAGGACAACTACCAAGCAGTATTTAATAGCATGTTGTGTCTGCATGTTTTTACACCGTCTGCACAACCAGGAGTGGAACAAACTGATCCAGCTGGAGATCCAGTTTACTGTTCGACGGTCAAATTCTCAAGAACCAGATCCGTTCTTCAACATGGAGCACAACCACAATGTGCACGAATATGAAGCATTCGCTCTGTTGTGATCCATTTTCTACACAGTTCTGGTCCCTGCATCAACAAATTATAAATCAAAATGTTCAGCTCTTTCAGGACAATCCTGCCTTGACTTTTGGTTTTGGTGCAACTTCAGCTTTTTGAAATATTTAGCCTTTTCTGCCACTTTTTCCTCATAGAAAATGAACTGAGCTCATTTTACATCCTTCACATCTTTAGATGTGTTAACTACCTTTTACTGCTCCTTTTACATTTTGTTCTGCTTCAGCTTCTTTCAGCTTTCTTCTGCAAATTTAAACTTAGTTTAAACTAAATTCAGCTGTTTTGTGCTCCTTTCAGATTATTTCTGCAAGTTATGCTATTTCAGCTACTATTTAGCTGTTTATATGCAAATTGTAGTTTTTATCAGCTAATTCCACATTTTGGAGCCCCTTTCAGCTCCTTCCACTTCTTTGTACCTTTTCAGCTTTTTTGTTTTGTGTCTGCTAATTTTAGTTTTTTTCTTCTTCTAATTTTCTAATGTTTCTGCTTATTTAAACCTAATTTAGCAACCATGTGTTCTTTCTGCTTTCTTCTGAGGTTTAGTCTTCCATTTCAGGACTGTTTAAGCTAATTTCAGCTGTTTCTCTGCAAGTTCTTCTGCAATAAGCATGCACACTACATTTTATCAGAAAATGGAGAATTAATTTTGTTTTCTTTGACTAAAATCAAATATTTAACAAGATAAAATGTTGAATGTCGGTGGAATCAAGACGAGTGATTTAACCTTCTGAAGAGAGGCGAGTCTCTGCGCTGAAATTAAACTGCAGAAGAGTGAAACACCGTCAGTGCTGGCAGAACCCCTCCTCCTCACTTATCCCTAAATGAAACCATTAAGGATAATACATAGATTTTGCCCTTTTCCCTGATAGGCTCTCTTCTGAAAACCATTATATGACTGCTTGAGAGCAGTGTTGAAATTCCTTGTGTGAAAAGGTCAAAAGGAGAACAAGGAATTCATTCATTTTGAAGGCTGGTTAACTCCAGGAAGTTCTCATAAAGACACAATTATTTTAGTCAAGAATCACAGAAGGGCATATTTCTCATCTTTAAGCCAAACTCCTCAACAATGTGTTATTACATGTGTGACTGATTCTCTCAAGTTCGAATTTCTCCACTGAGTAAATAATTAAGCTGGTAAATAAAACAAGATTTTTTTTTTATTAAAGTTTATTCATTTTACATATTTAAGAAAAACAACATAAAAGATAATGGAAAAAAAAACATTTCATAAATATGAGAAAAAAATCAAAATACATAAAATGAAAGGTGGCAGAAAGAAGAAAATTTTCTTATTTTGTCTGCCCCTTTTTTCCAAAACAAAAAAAACAAAACAAACAATTTACAAACAAGCAATTCAAACAATTTACTACCAAAAACAACAGATCAATTTAGTAACATTACACATTCAGTAATCAACAAATAGATTAGGATGCTTTACTTATGGCTTTAGTATTTTGCTAGCAGTCTAGACTTAATACTTTTTTTGAATTTCATCACAGAGTTTGCATCTTTAACATCTTTTTCCAAAACATTCCACAATTCCACTCCCTTATTCGAAATAAAACGCCCCTTCAAACTAGTCCTATATCTAGGTTTAACAAACATTTCAGTTCCTTTTAAACTGTAACAGCTTTTTCTCTTAATGAAAAACATTTGAACATTTGTGGGTAGCACATTCATATGAGCTTTATGCATTACTAACAAAATATTATAATCAACCAATTCACAAAATTTCAATAATTTGAGTTGTTTAAATAATACATTAATAATTGTCTTCACAGAAAAGGAAATAGAGCAATGATGAGAACAACTGGAGGAAAAAATGTCAACTTGTAAAATAAATTACATAATGTTATAATTAATAATAATATTAATACATGTAAGACAAAACTTTGACGATTCGTAACACATTTTAACAGCATTCATACAAAATTCAATGTATTTACTTTATTTTTGCCCACGTCCTTCTTGCAAATGAGAACTTGATCTGAGTGGGGATTTAAATCAGGTTAAATCAGGTAAATCAGGTTAAATCAGGTAAATCAGGCAAATAAGGTAAATCAGGTAAATCAGGTTAAATCAGGTAAATCAGGTTAAATAGGTTAAATCAGGTTGAATCAGGTTAAATCAGGTTAAATCAGGTTAAATCAGGTAAATAGGGATAAATCAGGTAAATCAGGTTAAATAGGTTAAATCAAGTTAAATCAGGTTAAATCAGGTTAAATCAGGTAAATAGGGTTAAATCAGGTAAATCAGGTTAAATAGGTTAAATCAGGTTAAATCAGGTTAAATCAGGTAAATAGGGTTAAATCAGGTAAATCAGGTTAAATAGGTTAAATCAGGTTAAATCAGGTTAAATCAGGTAAATCAGGTTAAATCAGGTAAATAGGGTTAAATCAGGTAAATCAGGTTAAATAGTTTAAATCAGGTAAATCAGGTTAAATCAGGTAAATCAGGTTAAATCAGGTAAATAGGATTAAATCAGGTAAATCAGGTTAAATAGTTTAAATCAGGTAAATCAGGTTAAATCAGGTAAATAGGGTTAAATCATGTAAATCAGGTTAAATAGTTTAAATCGGGTAAAATCAGGTAAAATCAGGTAAATTAGGTTAAATCAGGTTAGTCAAACTGTATTTGACATGAGTTTACCTTGCAGATTGGTAGTTTGTGGCCCAATTTGAGCTGAACAAACAAGTTTGTGTAACAGTTTAAAAAGTTTATGTCTGATATTCTCCCCACCCTGTCCTTATGTTTGATCAAATCAACCAAACTGAAGCAACAGTAAAAGATGTACTGTGTGGGGGACTAACGAGCATCAGTGACGTGTGTGTGTGTGTGTGTGTGTGTGAATCACTTTTTGATGACTGGGACAGTATGGGCTGTTATAATAATAATAATAATAATTAATTCAATTTATAACGCACTTTTCATTACTGAAAATCTCAAAGTGCTACACATATATTGAATGCTACACACATTCATAAACCGGTGGCGGCAGACTACCATGCAAGGTGCTTTCCAGTCCTACCGGGAGCAACTCAGGGTTAAGTGTCTTGCCCAAGGACACAACGACACATGGTGCGGGTCCCGGGAGTCGAACCGCCAACTTTCCGATAGGGAGACGACTGCCTTTACCACTACACCACGGCCTCCATGTTAGTTTGTTGATATTTCTAGATGTGGCCAAAAATAATTTAATCCACTGCAGAAAGTTGAAGGAAACAGACACTGGTTGAGCAACAGTTGATCCACGGGTGACCAAGCAGCTAACCCGATGACGTGGCTGGCTCTTCATTTTACCATGTGATTGATGTAAATAAAGTACATTTGTTTCACTTCCAAGATCTATGAATAAAGTTGCTAAATAAGTAGAATTTTTCAAACATTACAGGTTCTGATCTTTTTTTGTCTCAGATGCTCTGATTTATTCAACCTTTATTTCTGGAGGTTAGTGTCACTGAGTCATGAGGACTCATTTACAAGAGGGATGTGTAAACAGAGACAAACTCATACAACTAAAAAAGCACTACAAAGCAATAGTGGTATAAAAGCAATAAAATCAAGGTGTTGTGTAAAACAAGGTCAAATACTAAAAACAAACATATTTGCTTTGATTTTTCTAATGACCATCAACTGTTTCAAATCCCTCAAAGAAATCAAAGTGGACATCTTCAGATCTTTTTGTGAGATGTTCCACATTATAGAGTAAGAAAAGACCAAGTTCAGTCTGCACAGATGGAACACTGCAGGTAATCATGTCCTGAGAGCGCACGCTGTAGCTGCACTCACACAAAGACATGTAGGAGGAGATGTATGAGGGCAGCAGACCAAGAAGTGATTTAAAGATGAAAATGTACCAGTGGAAGAGTCTGTGTGAAGTTAATGATGTCCAGTTAACCAGTGAATACAGGGAGCAGTGGTGGGTACGATAATCACAACCAGTTATGAATCTTAGCAAAATCCAATATCTGCAATGAGCTGGCAGGGTCATTCATATAATAATTTTATTTTATTTATTTATTGTATTAGTTTATTTGACAGGGAAAATGCACACAAACATAGAACAGAACAAATCTGTGACTCATGCATAGCACAAAGAGTATTTAGCTAATTCGCAACTCCAGTCCCTGGTTGAGCATTTTTACGCATTACAATACAATTTATCAATCAAAATACAGTAGGAATACCAACGTATTCCTGCATACATATTCATGTAATCAACTTACAAACTCCAAAATCATATAATAAAAAGCGAAAAAAGATCCACCCTGAGCGGTGGATCAGAAAAGCATCGAATGCAAAGAGGGGGGCCAGTGAACTCGTGTCAACGATAAGCAAAGACGCAGAGAGAAAGGAGCCGTTCCACTCAAAATATGCGCCGTGTAAACAGGGCCTAATAATTGTAAATATAATACTGACTAATAATGTCACCATAGTCAGTTGCCATGTTTCCATCAAGGTTTCTTGTTGCACATTTTGAAGTATCGCATCAGAAAAGGTGAATGGAAACGGCACGATTCGAATTAACTTCCTCTAATTCTCAAAAAAGTTGATACACTCGCTTGAGGTGGTTTTTGGGTTTTTTGAAACAGAGCTGATGCGCAAAACGACAGATGGAAACAGATTTGCCGACTCAGTTCTGCCGTAGCGAACATTCACGTCATGTGACTGATCAGCCGTTTCCGCTCCGGACAACATGTAACATCGCTAAAACTAGTTGGCATGACAGAATAAATACAACTTGCCCGATAGCAACACGTACCTGAAATATTCTCTCCATTTTGACGAGATGTGTGGTTCGGTTCCTGTTTTCAACCGCTACTTCCTGTTTACTGTAGACATGCGTAACGCTGATGTCTGACGTAATGACGTTGACGTCTGACGTAATGCTGCTTTGCGTGGCCTGGTGGATTCGCTTCAAGCCAGTTGATGGAAACACTTCTGATTTGCATTCATTTTTATTTACATTTTTGCGAATTTTCAAAAATTGGCTCAAAATTCGAATTGAAAATAGATGGAAACACGGTTAATGTTTGGTAGGAAAGCAGCAGCTACAAGGAGTTTTCTGGCAACCAGAGTTCAGCTAGATCCATTTCTGGGGAGAAAAAAAAAACAGTTTTGATTCCAGTTTCTTTATCAAGTGTTTGTTTTAAAAGAGAGATGTGCATAGACCAAAATTCCCAAGTATTTGTAAGAATCCACCAACTCAACAGGAACATCATGCATGGATGAGAGAGGAGAAAGAGTTGTTGGCACCAACTTTCTGTTGGCAAACAACATCCCTTTGGTTTTGTCAGCATTTAGCAGCAGCTTGAGATGGAATAAGTCTGACTGATTGATGCCAAATGCAGACTGTAGAAAACCTTGGAAACTGTGTTATCTCGACAATAAACAATTGTATTGTCAGCATAAAAATGCAACAATGCTTCAGTATCAATTAAAAACTTCATAATCGTTGTGCTGTGGTGTTTCTGAAGCCAGATTGGAGAGAAGATAAAACATTAAGTGTCCAAATACTTCTTGACTTGAGTATTTATATGTTTTTCTAAAACCTTATCTATGTGTACTTTTTGCTGATAATACCACATTTTTCTGTTTAGGTGAAGATATAGAACAAAAGTTGGAATTGATAAAGACAGAATTTGTCAAAATACAAACTTGGTTTAAAATCAATAAATTATCATTAAATCTAGAAAAAACGAATTACATGATATTCAGTAATAAAAAGAAAACTGTTGATGTTCCACTCAAAATTGAGGGTGTTGAGATTTGTAGAGTGAGTGAGGTGAAGTTTTTGGGTGTTATCATTGATGACAAACTGACATGGAAACAACACATAAATTCTGTAAGAATAAAAATAGCTAAATCGATTGCAGTACTGTACAAAGTCAGAGACTATTGAATGATAAAGCTCTGTATTTGTTGTATAACACAATCATTGTTCCACACTTAATCTATTGTATTGATGTTTGGGGGAATGCGTGTAAAACAATCACAAAGCCTATTTTTGTATTACAGAAAAGAGCTGTAAGAATTATCACTAGAAAACATTACCGTCATCCATCAAGTACATTATTTTATCAACTGAAGTTATTGAAGTTCCATGATTTGGTAGACTATAATATTTTATCAGTTATGTATAGAGCTCAAAATAATGCATTACCTTTAAATATCCAAATGCATTTTGTTAAAAGACAAAGTTGTTATAATCTTAAGGGGACAGAGATGTTTGTAAAACCACAATTCAGAACTAGTTTGAAGGGACGTTCTACCTCAATCCAGGGAATTAGATTATGGAATGGCTTGGAGAATGTAGTTAAAAATGCCAAGTCAATGTTTACATTTAAGAAAATGATCAAAATGAATTTGTTAAAAAAAAAATGAAATGACGTAATGTGTATTGTATTAGTTAGAAAATTAGAAAGAGTTAGTCATTTTGTACTGTTGGTGGAAGATTATTATTGTTTAATCTGATTGTTTGAAAAAAGGGGCAGATATAATAAGATTTATTCTTCTTTCTGCTACCTTTCATTTTTTTATATTTTGTACGATATCATTTATGGGATTGTATTGTGTATTGTGTTTCTTTTGTAAAAAAAAATGAACAAATTTAATAAACATAAACATAAACATAAATACACAACAACAAAAAAGGCAGTACAAAAGCAAGTTAAATGTTGGATCCAGGACAGTGGCTCCATGCTGAGAGATTGTTTTGAAATAACAGACTGGCAGTACTCTGATGCTGCTCAATAATCCAGGTAGAAAAATCTAAAAAAAGCTAAGGCTGGTCCTCTGGACATTCAAAAAATGTCCAGAGGACCAGCTGTCATCAGCAAACTGGTTGATCCACTGTGAGAAGGTGCTATTTATAAGACTGAGCTGAATACAGCATTTCAGACAGAGGAAGTCTTTCAGAGGGAAGACAAAATATTTCTACACATTTTTTTTGCTTTGTTTTGTTTTGTTTTTTGAATGTCCAGAGGACCAGACTTAGCTTTTTTAGAACAGACTGGCAGGTTTTCAGAGAAGCTGCTGAAAATGGAGGATCATGTGATCTTGACCAATACACATCCTCAGTACAGTACTGGGGTACATTAGTAAATGTACTGACACCGTCTCCACCACAAGATATGTAAAATGCTACCCCAACATAAAACCTTTGCTGAATGCAGAGGTTTGCACCCTGCTGGCAGCCAGGAACACAGCCTTCAGGTCTGGAAACTCAGAGGAGCTGAGAAGGACAAGGCAAGAGCTGGTTGCTGGCATTAAAAGGGCCAAGGCCACATATGCACAGAGGATTGAGGGTCAATTCAACTCACAAGACCCATGGAGGATGTGGAGGGGCATTAAGTGCATAACAGATTATAAAGTTAGGAGTGAACAACGCCCCAAAGACCCCTCTGCCAGATGCCCTCAACAAGTTTTATGCACGCTTTGAAGACCCAAACAGACCACCCAGCACCAGACTCACCTCACCACCTGATGAAGAGCATCTCAGTGTGACCGCAGCAGAAGTAAGGAGTACTTTCAGGAGGATCAACCCTCACAAAGCATCTGGCCCAGACAACATCCCCGGAAAGTGTTGAAAGAATGTGCCGATCAGCTCTGTGAGGTGCTGGCCGACATCTTTAACACCTCACTTGCCCTGGAGACAGTTCCCACCTGCCTGAAGACCGCCACCATCATCCCAGTCCCAATAAGCTCTACAGTGACTGGTCTGAATGACTATCAGCCAGTGGCCCTCACCCCGGTTCGCAAAATGTTTCGAAAAACTGGTCATGACCCACATCAAAACAACCATCAACATCAACGAGGACCCTCATCAGTATTTTTACCACAAGAACCGATCAACAGAAGACACCGTCTCCTCTCCACACTGCTCTCACCCACATGGAACAGAAGACTCATATGTCCGTCTGCTCTTTGTGGACTTCACATCTGTCTTCAACACCATGATCCACAAACTCTGATGGACAAACTATCCACACTAGGACTAAGCCCCTCCATCTGTAACTGGGTCCTAGACTTCTTAACAAACAGACCACAGTCAGCGAGGATCCACAACTTCTCCTCCTCCACCATAACCCTCAGCACTGGCTCTCCTCAAGGATGTGTGTTGAGCCCTCTCCTGTTCACTCTGCTCACATATGATTGTGCAGCTACCCATCCAGGCTGTCATATTGTAAAGTTTGCAGATGATACAGCGGTGGTGGGATGCATCACAAACAATGATGAGTCCAGCTACAGGCAGGAGGTGGAACACCTGGAGAGCTGGTGCAAAGAGAATAACCTTCACATGAATGTGAAGAAGACAAAGGAGATGATTGTGGACTTCAGAAGGAACAAACACACACCAGCCGTTTTCGCCTTGCACAGCCCTCAACGGCCCGGCCCGCCCCGCCTTCTAACCCGGGTTCATCATGTTCACATTTTCCTTTTCTGCCCGGGGTCCGCCCTCGTTTTGGAACCCGCCCAGAGGTGGTTCTGATCGGGCCGAGCTCCCGGGCCCAGTTTGACGTCATGTACTGCTCACATTTGATTCGTTGTTTGCAGCAGGGGCGGGACTGCTGCTTGTTGACTCATCAACTCGTTCTAACAACAACCTCAGCGCAAGCTGAATTTCATTCAAATTTAACTACAGAAACCCCTAAAAAAATTGTTAGCTGAATTTGTGTTTCAGAGTTTATTTTTTGTTAATAACTGATTACAAATCAGCTTATGTTAGAACGTAAATAACACGAAGCGCGCACCCATACAGAGCATTTCCGCCTTTCAGCGAGAGCTGAATTTCATTTAAAATTTTTTCTTCTTTGTGTTTATTTGTTTGTGTTTGTTTGTTTGTGTTTGTTTTCTGTTTTTTTCTTCTTTGTTTGTTTTTCTTTGTGTTAGTTTGTTTTCTGTTTGTTTTTCTTTGTGTTTATTTGTTTGTGTTTGTTTGTTTTCTGTTTTCTTCATTTGTTTTTGTTTTTGTTTGTTTGTTTTTCTTTGTGTTTGTTTGTTTTTCTTTGTGTTTATTTCTTTGTGTTTGTGTTTTTGTTTTCTGTTTTTTTCTTCTTTGTGTTTGTTTGTTTGTGTTTGTTTTCTGTTTTTTTCTTCTTTGTGTTTGTTTGTTTGTGTTTGTTTTCTGTTTTTTCTTCTTTGTGTTTATTTGTTTGTGTTTGTTTGTTTGTGTTTGTTTTCTGTTTTTTTCTTCTTTGTTTGTTTTTCTTTGTGTTAGTTTGTTTTCTGTTTGTTTTTCTTTGTGTTTATTTGTTTGTGTTTGTTTGTTTTCTGTTTTCTTCATTTGTTTTTGTTTTTGTTTGTTTGTTTTTCTTTGTGTTTATTTGTTTGTTTTTCTTTGTGTTTATTTCTTTGTGTTTGTGTTTTTGTTTTCTGTTTTTTTTTCTTCTTTGTGTTTGTTTGTTTGTGTTTGTTTTCTGTTTTTTCTTCTTTGTGTTTATTTGTTTGTGTTTGTTTGTTTTTGTGTTTATTTTTGTGTTTGTTTGTTTTCTGTTTTCTTCATTTGTTTTTGTTTGTTTGTTTTTCTTTGTGTTTATTTGTTTGTTTTTCTTTGTGTTTATTTCTTTGTGTTTGTGTTTTTGTTTTCTGTTTTTTTCTTCTTTGTGTTTGTTTGTTTGTGTTTGTTTTCTGTTTTTTTCTTCTTTGTGTTTGTTTGTTTGTGTTTGTTTTCTGTTTTTTCTTCTTTGTGTTTATTTGTTTGTGTTTGTTTGTTTGTGTTTGTTTTCTGTTTTTTTCTTCTTTGTTTGTTTTTCTTTGTGTTAGTTTGTTTTCTGTTTGTTTTTCTTTGTGTTTATTTGTTTGTGTTTGTTTGTTTTCTGTTTTCTTCATTTGTTTTTGTTTTTGTTTGTTTGTTTTTCTTTGTGTTTATTTGTTTGTTTTTCTTTGTGTTTATTTCTTTGTGTTTGTGTTTTTGTTTTCTGTTTTTTTCTTCTTTGTGTTTGTTTGTTTGTGTTTGTTTTCTGTTTTTTCTTCTTTGTGTTTATTTGTTTGTGTTTGTTTGTTTTTGTTTTCTGTTTTTTTCNCAATACGCAGCGTACGTACGCCCCGCGTAGCCCCTCAGGGCAAGTACGCGCAAAAGTATTTTTTTACTACGCATACGCGATTCGCATACGCGATGCGCGGTGTCTGACCTAAACTTCCCCGGCGCCGGACTGTTTTGTATGTTACACAAATGAAATAAATTCCTCTTTTTTATCGCTGATCGGGCCTTTTCTTTTGTTTTTTTGCCTAAAGTCAAGTAACCGCTTCTTCCTCCGTTCACTCGATGAATGAAATGAATGAATTCAGGTCCTACCTGGGTGCGCGATGTTTTAAATATTCCCTGGTGGGCTGTGGGCTGCAGGAAAAGCACTCCCTGTTATTATTTTTATTTCTGAGAGAACTTTTTATAACATATATAGTAGAAAGACCGTATCAGAACACCGCAGAAGTCTGAGCGAGCTGCTCATGATAGGTTTCACTTTGAGCTGACTGAAATCTGTCAATCATTTCAGTAGGCGTGTCAAAGTGACCAATCAGCGAGCTCAGTTGAGTCCTCTCCGTGCTCAGCTGCTCATATTACAACAAGGAGAACGCGAGCGTTTGGAGCGAAAAACTAGCGGAAGTGACGATCGGAAGTGACGGTACGGAGGAAATGACGTTAGAATTTGGAGCGAAAACACGAGAATCTACGCGAGAACGAAAGCCGAGTGTAGCAGCGGCATACGCGCGTATACGCGCGTATACGGAGTCTGCTTCAGTGTATCTCGGGCTTCAAGTGTAGAACCACTAGACTGAGGAACAGCTTCTACCCTGAGACTGTTAGACTCATGAATAAATAACCAGAATAATCACTGTGAAAATTCACATCATGTTGCTGCTGATCTGTTTCATGTTGCTGCTTTTTTTTTCCATTCAACCTTTAGTGTATTTAGTCAGGTAAATCTTATTGAACCTCATGGGCTCATTTGCGAAAGCGACCTGCTAAAACTAAAGAACGATGAACAGCAGTGGTAGAATTTCCTTAAACAATAAACAATAAACAAACAATAAATAATAAACAATAGAAAACAAAAAAAGAGAAAAAAAAACAAAAGAAAGAAATACATTTTTTTTTTTTTGCTGATGATCTGTTTCATGTTGCTAGGTTCATTCGTGCTCATCTGCTCATACAGACTCATGTTGTGTTGCTGTTCGAATTATTGTTTTTTATTTGGGAGTGGTGGTGCAGACGTTAAGAAGGTGAGCTTGTGATCGGAAGATCCCCGGTTCAAGCCCCGGTACCGACAACATCAAAAATGTGCGAGTGATAAGTGATCCCACACACCCACTACACAGCTGCTTCAGACTGCTGCCATCAGGGAGGAGACTGAGGAGTCTCCAGGCTCGAACCAGCAGACTGAGAGACAGCTCTGTTCATCAGGCAGTCAGGATGCTAAACACTCTGCCTGCTCTGCCTCCCCTCCCATTTGAACTGCCTTAACACAAAAAACTTTCTCACACATTACCACTCAACACAAAGTTTTTAACACTGGACTCTGTGTCATCAAACGGGTTATTCACTAAACTCTCGGTCATGTGCTCATTCAGTTTGCACTACTTCTCATATTTGCACTAATGTTTGTATTACATTACTGCCTATAGTCATACTACTGTTTACATTCACTGTTTACATTTATTAATACGGTTTACATTTATTACTACTGTTTTACATTTATTACTACTGTTTACATTTACACTACTTTTATATCTACACTACTGCTGATACATATACAGTATTCTCTGACTAGCCTTATTTAAGGATGCCCAATGTGCCTTATGTGCCTTACTGCATATGCCACTTTGCCTCTATACCAACATCAACTACCTCATACATATACTGTGTACATTAACTCATATGCTGCTTTGCCACTCTTTGCAAATGTCAATGCTAGAACCTTCAGTTTATTTTATAGATATACTTTTTATACTTTTTATACTACTATGCAAAAACTCAGGACAGTATTACACTTTTATTATTTCATTTTATGCTTATGTTCATTAAATGTTTAGTGTTTTAGTGTTGGTGTAAATTTTCATACTTTTATACTACTATGCAAAAACTCAGGACAGTGTTACACTTTTACTATTTTATGCTTATGTTTATTAAATGTTTCAGTGTTTTAGTGTTTAAATGGTTACTGTTGCACCGAGGGACTGAGAGAAACGCAATTTCAATCCTGTGTATGTCCTGTACATATTGCAGTTCTGACAATAAAGTTGACTTTGACTTTGAAGCAGTCACACCTGTCTCCACCCTCATCTGCCCCACTCTGGGCCCTTGAGCAAGGCCCTTAACCCACACCATCTGCTCCCCTGGGAACCCTAGATATCAGCTCTCTGCTCCACACAGAGGGCTGTGGTAGCTCGGTGGTCTGTGGTTGTGTCAGGAAGAACATCCAGCATAAAAAGTGGAAGGAGAAAAGTTTCAGGAGTGACTTGTGACAAAAAGGTGTCAGCAAAGGTCAAAGGAAAAGTTTACAAGACAGTGGTGAGACCAGCTATGTTGTATGGTCTGGAGACAGAGACATGGACAAAAAGACAGGAGACAGAGACATGGACAAAAAGACAGGAGACAGAGACATGGACAAAAAGACAGGAGAAAGAACTGGAAGTGTCATAAATGAAGATGTTGAGGTTCTCCTTAGGAGTGACAAGATAAGAGATAAGAGATAAGAGATAAGAGATTTTTTATTACATTGCACCAGTAAACCAATACAACGTGATCATGTAAACACAGTCATCCAAGGTCAGAGAATGTTAAGCTGCAGCAATTCAAAACACGCATGTTCAAAACACGCATGTTCGTCAGCGCGGCCATCTCTCATCCATCATGGATGAAGAGCAAAACAGATATGGAAAAAGGAAAAGCACAGTAGGTATCATTTGTGATATTCAAAAAAAGAATTTATCAAAGATTGCCTGAGGACACTCCATGATAAAGTCTCAAAAACTCTATCAGCGAAAGCACAGTCACACGAGACATTGTTGCAGTTTTGACGACAGGCAAGGAGATATATAGTCTGTGAGTAACTTCAAAGAACACAGTTCAGCAGTTGTTCAGCTGGGCGTCATCCGAGCCACACACAGAGATCTCTGGGGGGGGAGGTCAGCAAGGGCACTTCAGCTCTACGCTCCAGGAGAAAGTTTCCAAACAGGCCTCTTTTCAAGGACGTGTGCAGAAACCAGATTAGATAGTCTTTTTGTTTATTCCAATTCAGACCACAGTGTTCTTTTTCACTGCAGCCTTCCAAGTCCAGACGCTGTTTCAGGGCCAAAATTCCAAATCATATGAGGTTCCGGTCTATGAACCCCCATCCGTGCCCAGTTGGGACCCAGGCGGCTGTAAACGAGTCCCAAAACGCCCAGCAAGTCCCCGGTAGTCCACCGACGCACCCAACGTGCGATTGAGCTCATACAACAGCTGGGATGAGTTGCTCACGGCCCGGATCAGAGAATCATGCTGATCAGGGAGTTTCGCCAGCGCGCTGATAGCCGCCGAAGCCCTTCTCAGCTTCAGGTAGCAGACAGTCCCTCCGATGCCAAAAAAGAGAGCAGCTGCTACTAAAAGTCCAATAATCCACAAATCTTCCACGTCTTCGACACTCAAGACGGTTAAACACATAGGCTGCCACTGTCCCCACGAATCCATCATGTATCCAGCCGCGTGTGTGTCAGAGGGGCAGACCGCTTCTCCTGGCACGGTCCGCTTCGTGGAAAAAATCTTATCTATTGAAGAAACAGCCCAATTTACTAATTCCATCGCAAATTGGTTCGAGTGAGCGCTGAAGTGTCAGACGAGACAAAAAGCAAGCAGGGAGGAGGAAAAAAAACTTAGGGAAGGAAGGAGCAGAAAGATATGCGACTTGCCTTGTCGAGAGCGGAAGTAAGTGGATAAGGATAAGGATGGATAAGATCAGGAATGAGATCATCAGAAGTACAGCACATGTTGAACAACTGGGAGATAAAGTTAGGGAGGCCACACTGAGATGGTTTGGACATGTCCAGAGGAGGGACAGTGGTTTGGACATGTCCAGAGGAGGGACAGTGGTTTGGACATGTCCAGAGGAGGGACAGTGGTTTGGACATGTCCAGAGGAGGGACAGTGGTTTGGACATGTCCAGAGGAGGGACAGTGGGTATATTGGTAGAAGGATGTTAGAAATGCAGCTGCCAGGAAAAAGACAAAGAGGAGATATATGGATGCAGTTAGAGAGGACATGAAGGTAGTTGGAGTGAGGACAGAGGATGCAGAGGACAGAGTGAGGTGGAGGAGGATGACTCGCTGTGGCGACCCCTGAAAAGGGAAAAGCCGAAAGAAGAAGAAGATCCTCTGAAGATTCTCCTCTGCCCTTCACACAGCTCTCACACATCTGGACACGAAGGACTCCTATGTTAGAATGTTGTTCATCGACTTCAGCTCGGCATTTAACACCATCATCCCCCAACAGCTCATCCATAAACTGGACAGTCTGGGGCTGAACACCTCAATGTGTAACTGGCTGCTAGACTTCCTGACCGGGAGACCACAGACAGTACGGATCGGGAGTAACACATCTAGCACCATCACATTGAACACAGGGGCCCCACAAGGATGTGTGCTGAGCCCCCTTCTATTCACCCTGCTAACACATGACTGCACACCATCGTACAGCTCCAACCACTTCATCAAGTTTGCGGATGACACAACAGTGGTAGGTCTCATCAGCAACAACGATGAGACGGACTACAGGAACGAGGTGAGCCGCCTGGCCTTGTGGTGCGGACACAACAATCTCACTCTCAACGTGGAGAAGACAAAGGAGATTGTTGTGGACTTCAGGAAGAGGGATGCCCAACATGCTCCTCTGACCATCAACAGCACCGCAGTGGAGAGAGTGGACAGCACCAAGTTCCTGGGAGTGCACGTCTCAAAGGACCTGTCCTGGAGCAGGAACACTGCAGCACTGGCAAAGAAGGCTCACCAGCGTCTCTACTTTCTCCGCAAGCTGAAAAGGGCTGGAGCTTCAACCCCCATCATGAGCACCTTCTACAGAGGTGCCATAGAAAGTGTCCTGACCAGCTGCATCACTGTGTGGTTTGGTGCATGTACTGCATCCTGCCGCAAGAGCCTCCAGCGCATTGTGAGAGCAGCTGAGAAGATCGTGGGCACCTCCTTGCCCTCACTGCAGGACTTACACAGCAAACGCCTCACTCGGAAAGCCCACCGCATGGCAGGTGATCCCACACACCCACTACACAGCTGCTTCAGACTGCTGCCATCAGGGAGGAGACTGAGGAGTCTCCAGGCTCGAACCAGCAGACTGAGAGACAGCTCTGTTCATCAGGCAGTCAGAATGCTAAACACTCTGCCTGCTCTGCCTCCCCTCCCATTTGAACTGCCTTAACACTAAAACTTTCTCACATATTATCACTCAACACAAAGTTTTTAACACTAGACTCTGTGTCATCAAACGGGTTTTCACTAAACTCTCGGTCATGTGCTCATACAGTTTGCACTACTTCTCATACTTGCACTAATGTCTGTATTACATCACTGCCTATAATCATAATACTGTTTACATTCTCTGTTTACATTTATTAATACTGTTTACTTTTATTACTACTGCTTACATGTAATTACTACTGTTTACATTTATTTACACTACTCTAATATCTACACCACTGCTGGTACATATACAGTGTGCTCTGAACGGTCTTATTTAGGGATGCCCAATGTGCCTTACTGCATATGCCACTTTTTGCCTCTACAACAACATCAACTACTACCTCATACATATACTGTGTACATTGACTCATACGCTGCTTTGCCACTTTGCAAATGTCAATGCTAGAAACCTTTAGTTTATTTTAGTTATACTTTTTATACTCTTTTTTTATACCACTATGCAAAAAAAAAAAAAAAAAAAAAAACTCAGGACAGTGTTAGTTTTACTATTTTTATGCTTATGTCTATTATTATATGTTTCAGTGTTTCAATGTTTAGATGTTTACTGTTGCACCGAGGGACTGAGAGAAACGCAATTTCGGTCCTGTGTATGTCCTGCACTGTACATATTGCAGATCTGACAATAAAGTTGACTTTGACTTTGACTTTGACTTTGAAGATAGTGGGGTCTCCTCCCTTCAATAATGGCAGCACAAAAGCTGTTTTCCAAGCATCTGGGACAGTATTGTGTGGATGAATCAGAACTTTCTTCAATTAAACTGCTCGAAGACTGAGGCCATACTGATTTGCACCCCTCACCAGATACAAACATCAACTTTAACAACAATTTCCTTTTCTGGTCAAGACATCCCCCTCTCCACCTCTGTTACAAATCTTGGAATAAAAATGGACTCCAATCTTACATTTGAAAATCACATTAAAGGACAACACCCACCATGACACTAACAATTCACCATATTGGACAATTACTGTAATTTATTATTAGGTCTATTTTCATTTTTGCATTTGGGCCAGGCGAGGGTTAAAAAAAAAAAATAAAAAAACCACTCCCGAATGAATCCGGAAACCTGGCCGAAGAGTCCCGAAGGGTCATGTGACTTTTGTTACATCTCCACCCAGAAGGCAGAAGGTAGGAGTGAGTTTCCATGGAGGTTTATGAGAGAGAGTGGGAGTTAAAACTGCATATTTCCTGGTGCATTTGTGTGTATATGGACCAGCGCTCTGATTTTATTTATTATTTATTTTATAACACCGCTGCGGACCTGTTGCTGCTCTCATTCATTCTGCCCAGAGGAGCGAGCCGCGAGCCGCGCGCGTCTCTGGCTCCTCGTTCCGCTGGTCACCTTTGAAGTTCCTCGTGCCGGTGTAATTTGCTCCCTCGAGTGTATGTACTGTATTTGCTCTCGTCAGCCTTGTTGCGGGGAGCACGGGTCGGGAAGCACGCGCGCGCGCAGAGCTCAGCTGAGCGGCTGGCTGCCTTTCTGGTCACGGGGGGAGAGAATAAAAAGTCGATGCGGAAATGAATGAATTTGTCGCGATCAAACGAATTAAACTAGTATGTCTAAGTGGATGCTCGCTCAGAATATGATAGACATGAGTGAGCGACAGCAGGATTAATCAACACAGGCAGCTTTAGGGAATATTTAAAAATGCTTCCTTTTTCTTTTCCTCGCTCGCCTGTAACTCCAAGGCGTCACTTTGGTGACGTGAATGCCCATGTGAATGCCCATATATGGAGAGGGGCAGATTTTCCCGGAGCTGCATGCTAAAATCTGCTATAAATCATGAAATAACACATTTAGCGTTATTTCTCCACAATATAAGTAAACGCTCCTGTATTATTTTTAAATAAACTAATAAATATTAATGGCGATGAAATTTGAAAACATGGTGGGTGTTGGACTTTAAGCTTCTGTTTAAAACTTGCTTCTTCCATCTTCGAAACATCTCCAAACTTCGCCCATCCCTAACTTTTTCTGATGCTGAGAAACTCTTCCATGCATTTGTCTCCTCCAGACAATTGTTTTAACCTGAAACAGACAAAATGCTCTAAAGCTCAGACAGATTGAAGACCTTTCTTTTTAAGCGAGCCTATTCTGCCTCATCATGATTTTATATTTTATGTTAGTTCAGAGTCAGAGTCAGAGTCAGAGAGAATTTATTGTCATTTGCACCGCATGTAGTACATGTGTTGAAAACGAGATTATGTACACAGGGTCCCAGTTACATCCAACACAAATGCAAGAGAAAAACAATAATAACATCTAGGATTAACTAAGAGAGACATCAACTAGTAATACACTAAGCCCTAATGGATTTAGCACTTTGAGATTTTTATTAATGAAAAGTGCGGTATAAATTGAATTTATTATTATTATTATTATTATTAATGTAGTAGAAAAACATCATTATAAACAGCAGCACGAACATGAGTCTGTATGAGCAGATGGTCACAGATGAACACAGCAACAAGAAACAGATCAGTATCAACATGATGTGATATTTTGCAGTGTTTATTCTTATTATTTATTTATTCATGAGTCTGACAGCCTCAGGGTAGAAGCTGTTCCTCAGTCTAGTGGTTCTACATTTGATGCTCCTCAACCTCCGTCCCGAGGGGAGTGGTGCAAAGAGTGAGTGTGCTGGGTGAGTGAGGTCTTTCATGATGCAGGTGGCTCTTTTTCTGCATCTGGAGGTGTAAATGTCTGTGATGGTGGGGAGACTGACTCCCACAGACTTCTGTGCAGCCTTCACCACTCTCTGTAGAGCTTTCCTCTCTGCAACTGTGCAGCCTCCATGCCACACGTTGATGCTGGAGCACAGGACGCTCTCCACTGCACACCTGTAGAACGAGGTGAGAACTGGGCTGCTCAGACCAGCTCGTCTCAGCCGTCTGAGGAAGTAGAGTCTCTGATGACCTTTCTTGATCAGGCTGGTGGTGTTGTTGGTCCAGCTGAGGTTATCATTCATGTGTACACCCAAGTATTTGTAGCTGGAGACCACTTCCACTGCAGATCCACCTATTTTCAGTGGGGTGTGGGTGTGTTTGTTCCTTCTGAAGTCCAGCGTGACCTGCGTGACTTGTAGAAGTAGTAGGTGATTTACCTTTAAAAACGGTATCAACATTTTTGTTGAAACAATTATCTCATGCTTATGTGACACAGGAGCAGAGTCGACAAATAATTGTGATGGCAGATCAGATGAGTGAGTAGTGCCAGAAAGAGATTTGATGGTTTGCCAGAAACTTGGGGTCATTCCTGGTCTGAAATAAATCATTTCATTGTGCAGCTTTAATGGAAGTTCTACAGTGATTGAGTAATTGATGAAATTGCAACCAGTGAGTATCTGAACCAGACTTTAGCTGATCCCTACTGTGCAGGGGGTCGGCTGACTCGGAAGTAAACTAAGGAGGAAGAAACTCATGCCTCTTTGTACTTTTCATCATTTATCATGTGAACAGCTAGTTCTGGATGTCAACAGGAAACTGGTGATCCACTATGAGAAGGTTCTATTTATAAGACTTAGTTTGTTGCAGTTCCTCAAACTGAAGAAGTCTTGAATAAAAGACAAAACATTTCAACAAAGAAGAATCCATCCAGAGGACCTGGCTCAACCTTATTAGATTGGGGCGGCCGTGGCATAGTGGTAATGGCAGTCGTCCCCTGATCGGAAGGTTGGCGGTTCGAATCCCGGTTCCCCACACCATGTGTCGTTGTGTCCCTGGGCAAGACACTTAACCCCGAGTTGCTCCCGGTAGGACTGGATGGCGCCTTGCATGGCAGTCGCCGCTACCGGTGTATGAATGTGTGCATGAATGAACACCACAGGTATACTAACCTGGTGGCTAATGGTCGAGAACAACAAGCCCAAAGTCAATCCCTGATGACTGACAGAAGAGTCTCAATAATAAATAACAAAGTGCTATGTGTTGTCATCATTGTATGTTCCCATACAAAGACAAAAATGGCTCTCTGTATTTAACCCATCACACCTGGGATACACCCAGGTGGAGCAGTGAGCAACTACGTAAGCGCCCGGGGAGCAATTCAGGATTAGATGTCCTGCTCAGTGAACCACAAGATGTGCAATGACCGGGGATCAAACCCAGGACGTTCGGGTCCCGAGTCGGCTGCCCTGTCCCTACACCATCTTGGCCCCTGTCTTGACTTGGTGCTAGGCCCCAGAGCCTGGTTTTGGCCCTAAAACCAAACCTATCGACTAGGCCTTGTGGCAGTTGTCAGTTGTTAGAAGACATAAACTGATCCTCTTTGGTTTAAGGTTGACCCATCCTCCATCTAAGACACTTTGCTCTCCATTCAACTTGGGCTCCTCTCTTCCATGATCAAGTGGTCAACATGGGCCCATGTTTAGCCACCAAGTCACTGTGATGTTCAGCCTCTTATAACACTCGCCTCTGCAAGTTTTGACAGCATACGTTTTAATCTTTCATTCCTCTAACGCAAAGGAACATACCAGATAGTTTTCATTTACCAGTGAGGAGTTCAATGAGAAAATGTTTTGCATGTTGACATTCCTGCCCAGATCACTTACATCTGTTTTAAAACATGGTAGAGGGAAAAAATGGTGCCTGTCGTGGTGGCAACCCTCGAACCCGGTGGTGGACTCCGGCGGTGAGGGATGCTGTCAAGCTGAAGAAGGAGTCCTATTGGGCCTTTTTGGCCTGTGGGACCCCGGAAGCAGCAGATAGGTACCGACAGTCCAAGCGGCATGCGGCTCGGGTGGTTGCTGAGGCAAAAACTCGGGCGTGGGAGGAGTTCGGAGAGGCCATGGAGAATGACTTCCGTACGGCTTCGAGGCGATTCTGGTCCACCATCCGGCGTCTCAGGGGGGAAAGCGGTACGCGACCAACACCATTTATGGTGGGGATGGCGTGCTGTTGACCTCAACTCGGGATGTTGTGAGTCGGTGGGCGGAATACTTCGAAGACCTCCTCAATCCTACTGGCACGTCTTCCACTGAGGAAGCGGAGCCTGGGGACTTTGGGTCGGGCTCTCCAATCTCTGGAGCTGAGGTCGCCGAGGTGGTTAAAAAGCTCCGCGGTGGCAGGGCTCCGGGGGTGGATGAGATTCGCCCTGAGTTCCTTAGGGCTCTGGATGTTGTAGGGTTGTGTTGGCTTACGCGACTCTGCAATATCGCGTGGACATCGGGGGCAGTTCCCTTGGATTGGCAGACTGGGGTGGTGGTTCCCCTATTCAAAAAGGGGGACCGTAGGGTGTGTTCCAACTATAGGGGGATCACACTCTTAAGCCTCCCTGGTAAGGTCTATTCAGGGGTTCTGGAGAGGAGGGTCCGTCGGATAGTCGAACCTCGGATTCAGGAGGAGCAGTGTGGTTTTCGTGCTGGTCGTGGAACACTGGACCAGCTCTACACCCTCAGCAGGGTCCTGGAGGGCGCGTGGGAGTTTGCCCAACCAGTTTACATGTGCTTTGTGGACTTGGAAAAGGCATTCGACCGCGTCCCTCGGGGGGTTCTGTGGGGGGTACTCCGGGAGTATGGGGTACCAGGCCCATTGATATGGGCTGTTAGGTCCCTGTACGACCGGTGTCAGAGCTTGGTCCGCATTGCCGGCAGTAAGTCAGGCTCGTTTCCAGTGAGAGTTGGACTCCGCCAAGGTTGCCCTTTGTCACCGATTCTGTTCATAACTTTTATGGACAGAATTTCTAGGCGCAGCCAAGGTGTTGAGAGGATCCGTTTTGGTGGCCTTAGAATCGCTTCTCTGTTTTTTGCAGATGATGTGGTCCTATTGGCTTCATCAGATCGTGATCTACAGCTTTCACTGGAGCGGTTTGCAGCCGAGTGTGATGCGGCCGGGATGAGGATCAGTTCCTCCAAATCCGAGGCCATGGTCTTGAGCCGGAAAAGGGTAGCATGCCCTCTCCGGGTCGGGGAGGAGGTCCTGCCCCAAGTGGAGGAGTTTAAGTATCTCGGGGTCTTGTTCACGAATGAGGGAAAACTGGAGCGTGAGATCGATAGGCGGATAGGTGCAGCATCCGCAGTGAAGCGGGCGCTGTACCGGTCTGTCGTGGTGAAGAGAGAGCTGAGTCAAAAGGCAAAGCTCTCAATTTACCGATCGATCTACGTTCCCACCCTCATCTATGGTCATGAGCTTTGGGTTGTGACCGAAAGAACGAGATCTCGGATACAAGCGGCTGAAATGAGTTTTCTCCGCAGGGTGTCTGGACTCTCCCTTAGAGATAGGGTGAGAAGCTCAGTCATCCGGGAGGGACTCGGAGTAGAGCCGCTGCTTCTCCACATCGAGAGGAGCCAGTTGAGGTGGCTCGGGCATCTGGTTAGGATGCCTCCTGGACGCCTCCCTGGTGAGGTGTTCCGGGCATGTCCCACCGGGAGGAGACCCAGAGGAAGACCCAGGACACGCTGGAGGGACTATGTTTCTCGGCTGGCCTGGGAACGCCTTGGGATTCCCCCAGAGGAGCTGCTCCAAGTGGCTGGGGAGAGGGAAGTCTGGGCCTCCCTACTTAGGCTGCTACCCCCGCGACCCGACCCCGGATAAGCGGAAGAAAATGGATGGATGGATGGATGGATGGATAGAGGAAAAAAAAATATATAAATATTTAATCTCCCATAGCTTTGAAACTCCCAGGGTGCATCTTTTAACATTTTCCTCCAGTTTCTAGGTCAGATTCTTCCACATGAAAAAGGGGTGTACATGATTTCCAGGGACAAGGCTCATCTTGATTACTGGAAATTTTAAAGATAACATTTGATTGTGAACAAGAACAAAATAGGAACTATAAAATCTTGTAAAAAAAAAAAATCCCAAAGATTCATTCTTCACAATGCT
This sequence comes from Garcialebias charrua, assembly GCA_038048925.1. Taxonomy (NCBI): domain Eukaryota; kingdom Metazoa; phylum Chordata; class Actinopteri; order Cyprinodontiformes; family Rivulidae; genus Garcialebias; species Garcialebias charrua. The sequence goes on along the minus strand of JBBPBX010036054.1, from coordinate 7,877 downwards.
TTGATATTTAAAAGGTAAATGTCCAGTCTCTGATTTTTCTCTTATCCATCCTGCAAACGAATCAGATATTTAAAACACAGCCAACCATATTTTCCCAGTATTTGTTTGGTAAAGCTCATACCAGATATTTTTAAGCTCCTCTACGTGCTTAGCTTTGCTGCCTCCTCTTCAAGCTCTTTTGTAAGCCACCTCCAACCTCTTTTTTTATCTTTTTCTATTCAACTGTCAGGCTGAAACGGTGTCATCTTACTCCACAATTTTAAGCTGAACAATAAAATGTCATCATGCATAAGTATTGAGTCTACAATGATAGTATATGTAAAAACCAAAGTACTCTATGCTATATTTGATTTAATATTGTTTTATTACCAACACTGAGACAAAATCAATATCCATTCAGCCTTCATCTACAGTGTGTCTTTGCTTTGTCCTGTACTCAGGGTAGCTGTGCTGCTTCCCCCCTTGTTTTTTTTCCCACTCCTGTGATTAGAATGGTAAGTGTGTGTGTGGCAGGGGGGCGGTGGGTGTCTTTACATGAAGGTGATTCCTGCTCTGAGCATCTCTTAATAATTTCAGGGCCAATACCAAAATAATAAACAATATCCAAACTATAATGTTATATTCAAATAAATAAATACATAAACCTTCCTATCTGAACAAAATATGAGATCAGGAATAGACAAACAAATTCTTAGAATGCCTCAAACTATTGTCCAAGTAACGTCAAGGCTGACGTGGCACAGTGGGTCCAGTGTGGCTGGTTAGGTTAAAATATAATGCACAGCATAATCCCTGCTGCAGGACCCAACAAGGCTGAGTCAAGATTATTTGTTGAAATGTTTCATCTTTTATCCAAAAGACTTCTTCAAACTGAGGAGTTGCAACAAACTCAGTCTTATAATTATCACCTTCTTATAGTGGATCAACCAGTTTGTTGTTGACATCCAGAACTAGCTGCTCACATGATCAAGAGGACCATCAGCCTAACGAACAATTGTTAATGCCCTGATGACCGCTTGTTATTCATAGAGGGCTGAGTGATGCTATGAATGGACTGTACCTAAACAGCTCCTTTCAATCTTATCAGGACACTCAAAGCTCTTTACATCAATCTGTGGCTCATTTACCTGTTCACACAGCTTCTACTAGATCTCTACAAAGCTAATTGAACAAATCATTCTAAAGAGGCTAATCAGAGCTTTATCACATTCATACACTGATGGGACACACATCAGAGGCAATAAGGTGTTCAGTGTCTTGCCCAGGGACACTTCAGCACTTGGCTGCTGGTGGATTCGAACCCCCACCTCTTGCATTGTAGGATGACTGCTCTAAACATTCAGCCACAGCTGCCATAACATCATTGTTAGAGGGAGACAGTTGAACATGGAGACCCCCACCCCTGTTTAATGATAGACGAGTTCTCTTCACAAAGATGGAGTCCTTCACTCCTCTCTCACTGCTGCTGGACCTCTTTATGAAATGCAATCTCAAGAAAACCCAATGGGATCTAGCTCTTGAGATTTGATCCACCAACCGCAGCTTCCTCACTCTGACACAGACACACCTTCTACACACACATACACACAAACTAGCAGTCATATCACAACCAAACATCAGAAATTTGTTAAATAATTGGCTGTAACCGTCTTTTTGAAGGTCTAGTTCACGCATTAAGACCTGATGCAACATGAATGGGTGTATCAGTTCCCTCATCATCATCATCATCATCAACTTTATTTGTAAAGCGCTTTAACACAGCCACAGCTGAAACAAAGCGCTGGACACTAAATGGTAAATGGTAAATGGAGCTTATTTATATAGCGCTTTCCAGCCCCCTGTGAGGAGCCCCAAAGCGCTTTACAATACCAGCCATCCACCCATTCATTCAGACATTCATACACCGGTAGTGGTAGCCTGCCTTGCAAGGCGCCATCCAGACCTACCGGGAGCAACTCGGGGTTAAGTGTCTTGCCCAGGGACACAACGACACATGGTGGGCGGATGCGGGATTCGAACCTCCAACCTTCCGATCAGGGGTCGACTGCCATTACCACTACACCACGGCCGCCCCACTAGCTACAAACAAGATTCCCTACAGCAGGGGTGTCCAGTCCTGGGGCCTCATGTACAAAGACTTGCGTGGATTTCTTACTGAAAAGTGACGTACGGACAAATCCAGAAAAGTGTCTACGCACAAAAAAATCCAGATTTATCAAACCCTGCGTACACCTGAATCCACGCACATTCCTTTTGTACATCACGATGAACGTGGAACTGAGCGCACATGAGAGAGTGGCCGACTCCGCCTTTGACACGCCTCCGTATGAATATGCAAAGTCATTCAAATATGCCATGCACGACAGGAATGTCGTCTCTGCTCCATTGCAAATCATGTCGGAACGTGGAAAAAAGAGGAACTTCACGGACTGTGAACAGGAATCACTTCTGAGTGAGGCAGAGAAGCACGGAAAAAGGTTTTATTCGGCACGCCTAGCGCAAAACATACCATCCACTTTTAAACAAGAAGTTGACCCATCTGCTCTAACATGCCTGTATAGGTTAGTGGTGAGCGCGCCCGCCCTTCGTCCCAAAGGTCGTGAGATCGACTCCCCCTTGGTACAACGTTTTTTTTTTTCATTCCAGATTTAAAGAACACAGGAAAACTATTTAATAAAACAACAAGAAATAGAACAATACATGAAATGAAAGGAAGCAGACGATTTCTTGTTTTGTAAATAGTTTTCATGTGTATTTAAATCTGGAACGAAAAAAAAGAGAAACGTTGTACCATGCGAGATTCGAACTCATGACCTTTGGAACTAAAGGCAACCGCGCTACACACTGACCTAAACGTAGGCGTGTTGGTACAGCTTGGTTAACTTCTTATTTAAAGAAATCACATCTCATTGTTGTCAATATCGTTGCCACTATTTGGCGCATGCTTTTATATCCACTCATCTAATTGCGTCCATGTGGATGTAATAATTGTTAATCATGTGTGTTTGGTGGGATTTATGATTATTTTCATATCATGGACACAGTTTCTCTGAATAACCTGTAAGTGTCGCCAAAGGAAATATAACCACAGAAACGTGCGTACGCAAGCAGGGGAGCAGCCGTGGATTTGTACGTGGATGCGCAGATATTCCCGTTCATATCAGATTTGATACATACGCCACTTTGCGTGGAAAGTGACGTGCGCAATGTTTTTGTGCGTGCGCACGGTTGATACATGAGGCCCCTGGTCCTAGTGAGCCACTTTCCGGCGTGTTTGACTTGTTTCCTGCTCAAACACGCCTGATTCAATGGTTGAACTACTTCTTCATGATCTGCAGTATCCATTAATCACATGTTGATCCACATTAGATGTGTTGGAGCAGAGGAAGCTTTACGTGCAGGATGGTGGATCTCGATAACAAGGACCGAACACCCCCGCCTGAAGGGAATAAAGGTAAGACAATCTTGTTTCCTTTGGCTTATTATTTATACACTTATTTGTCACTAGAGATCTGGAGTATTTGCTACGTCATTTTGTTTAACATATCCATGATTAATATATGATTATTATAGATTGTACAGCATTCAGAGAAACTGAGGTCAAAGAGGTTCAACATCTCCAAGTTTTACAGAGAAAATAAGGACATCACGTCACTAAAATGGGAGAGATGCACCAGTCAGGCAGATCCCAGAAACCTCCAGCCTCAGCTTAATAGAGATGACTTGAATGACAGCGTATCAGGTTGTCTTGACATCCTTTGCATGGCTGTAATTTTGTGTTGTTTTCTGAGCAAACAGCAACCTGGTCACGTAGTTGTGATCAGAACCATTCATCCCACCACCCTACACTGACCAGAGATGCATTATCACATTAACACCACTGGTGATGCCTGGGAAAATCAATCTAGTTGAGACATGTAATATGTGAGCCTGGTGGTGTGAGGCAAGAGGAAACCTGCAGTCCATTTTAACCACATTAGCTGTGTGCACCTTTTAAGTGTGACGCTCTTGGAAGCTTTTATATTGTTCTGTTACTGTGAGCATGTGTCAGTCTTTGATTTTGTACAGCCAAATGTTCTGCAGAAAGAAGATGATTAGGGAGACGTAAGAATTCTTTAGTTTCTTTTATTTTTGGCAAGCAAGTGCTGTTCTCTATTCATTTGTCTGCCATAATGGAAGATGAAACAATAACTGGGTCTTATTGCAAGCATTCTTGTTTCTTGGTGTGAGAGTGAGTGCAGTGGTTACTTATCTCATGCCAGGTGCTAATGCAGAGAACAAAGCTTTATTGACGCTGCACAACTATAATCATTTTAATCTTCTTGCTGCATATTCAAACTGTGTTTTTACACAACATGTACCAGGCTTTTTACAGTGTCAAAGCTAGACTTACATAAAGCCCATTTTCAGCACCACTACTATTTTTTAATTTGAAGTCATCCCAAACTTCCCTCTGAAGTCACATTATTTCTGACCAAAATCATAACAGAGTGTGAAATTACCCCAAGGCCCTTCCTGTCTGTGTTGTGGGGATGAGCAAGCGTTGGAGGGCACTGGTGCATTCTGAAAGGCTGCATGCTGAGCCCGTGCCATCTCAGAGGATTACATGAATTAGAAGAAGGTTTGCCCAAGACATCCTGCACACTGGAGTAAATTCACACAATGGCTGTTTTTGCCCACAGAGGATGGATGCCAAGGGCTAAGATGGAAGATAAATGAGAGATTACCAGTAAATAAATCTAACGTGGCTGCTTGAAAAAGCTTATTAGAGGTCATACTGGATGTAAGGTCCAAGGTGTAAACTTATATGTAAAATGATTACCTCATTTCAATAAAAAATATACATTTAAACATGGGAAATGTGAACACACAAAATATTAATTCATAGTAAAAAAAGCACACAAAAAAAAGAAAGAAAAGGAAACTGGACAAAAACACTTCATTTTTACTTTGTAATTCAATGCAGTTTATTTCTATAGCACCAAGTCCCAACAGGTCGTCTCAGGGCACTGGACAGAAACATTCACATCCATTCAAGCTTTATTTCTGGATATGTAGTTATTTAAAGACCGTGTAAAGTGAATTTCAATATTTTCTTCAATAAACATTATAAATGTCATAATTGTAATCTTGTAAATGAGTAAAAAGTCTCAAAATTGTAGCTCAATTAATTTTGGAGTTATAGAGCAAACTGTGTATAAACATATTTCTGTTTCAGGATTTTTTAGGCGTGTTTTAAACGTGACCGCGTTTCGTCACGCGGTCCTCATTAGTATAGCCCCACCCCCTGCAGCTCCAGCCGTATAAATTCGCCTCGGTGGAGCCGTTCACTCGCGAATCGCAGATAGCATCAGATAGCAATAGCATAGATATTTTGTTCATTGTTAGCTAGCTAATCAATTATGCCTCGTTCGTGCATCTTCCCTGGATGTTGCAATGGTCAGGGCACCCGTACAAATCATAACGTGTTTTTATGTACATCACTCCTGTCCTGTCCTCTCTACACTGGCTCCCGGTTCAGTTCAGGATACAGTTCAAGCTGCTCCTGTTTGTTTTCAAAGCTCTGAATGGACTTGCACCTCTCTACATCTCAGAACTTTTGAAAGCCCATCAGCCCGGCAGAGCTTTACGATCTGCCAGTCAACACCTGCTGGAGGTGCCTCGCTCAAGGTACAAACAATGGGGAGACCGGTCATTTTCTGTTGCCGGCCCAAAAGCCTGGAACAGTCTCCCCCTTGAGCTGCGTGCCACCTCTGATCTGACTCTGTTCAAAACCAGACTGAAGACCCACTTGTTCAAAAAAGCTTTCAGTGTGTAACTTTTATTACTTTTGGTATTTTAGTATGTAGCATTTTTATTTCCATTGCCTTCTTTTATTGCTGTTGTTTCTTATTCTATTTTCATTGATTTATTGTTCCAGTTTATTCATCTTTTTATCCTGTTAAGCACCTTGGTCAATGCAAGGCATTGTAGGAAGGTGCTATACAAATAAAGTTTATTATTATTATTATTATTTTATACCGCGTGGTTTTATACCAAGTATCTGTAATGCCTGGATAGGTCAATGGAAAAAGCATTTGCCTTCTGTCCCAAACCTTGTGGGTTCAATTCCTGATGGTACATCCATCCATCCATCCATTTTCTTCCACTTATCCGGGGTCGGGTCGCGGGGGTAGCAGCCTAAGTAGGGAGGCCCAGACTTCCCTCTCCCCAGCCACTTGGAGCAGCTCCTCTGGGGGAATCCCAAGGCGTTCCCAGGCCAGCCGAGAAACATAGTCCCTCCAGCGTATCCTGGGTCTTCCTCTGGGTCTCCTCCCGGTGGGACATGCCCGGAACACCTCACCAGGGAGGCGTCCAGGAGGCATCCTAACCAGATGCCCGAGCCACCTCAACTGGCTCCTCTCGATGTGGAGAAGCAGCGGCTCTACTCCGAGTCCCTCCCGGATGACTGAGCTTCTCACCCTATCTCTAAGGGAGAGTCCAGCCACCCTGCGGAGAAAACTCATTTCAGCCGCTTGTATCCGAGATCTTGTTCTTTCGGTCATAACCCAAAGCTCATGACCATAGATGAGGGTGGGAACGTAGATCGATCGGTAAATTGAGAGCTTTGCCTTTTGACTCAGCTCTCTCTTCACCACGACAGACCGGTACAGCGCCCGCTTCACTGCGGACGCTGCACCTATCCGCCTATCGATCTCACGCTCCAGTTTTCCCTCATTCGTGAACAAGATCCCGAGATACTTAAACTCCTCCACTTGGGTAAGGACCTCCTCCCCGACCCGGAGAGGGCACGCTACCCTTTTCCGGCTCAAGACCATGGCCTCGGATTTGGAGGAACTGATCCTCATCCCGGCCGCATCACATTCAGCTGCAAACCGCTCCAGCGAAAGCTGTAGATCACGAGCTGATGAAGCCAATAGGACCACATCATCTGCAAAAAACAGAGAAGCGATTCTAAGGCCACCAAAACGGATCCTCTCAACACCTTGGCTGCGCCTAGAAATTCTGTCCATAAAAGTTATGAACAGAATCGGTGACAAAGGGCAACCTTGGCGGAGTCCAACTCTCACCGGAAACGAGCCTGACTTACTGCCGGCAATGCGGACCAAGCTCTGACACCGGTCGTACAGGGACCTAACAGCCCATATCAAAGGGCCTGGTACCCCATACTCCCGGAGTACCCCCCACAGAACCCCCCGAGGGACGCGGTCGAATGCCTTCTCCAAGTCCACAAAGCACATGTAAACTGGTTGGGCAAACTCCCACGCACCCTCCAGGACCTGCTGAGGGTGTAGAGCTGGTCCAGTGTTCCACGACCAGGACGAAAACCACACTGCTCCTCCTGAATCCGAGGTTCGACTATCCGACGGACCCTCCTCTCCAGAACCCCTGAATAGACCTTACCAGGGAGGCTTAAGAGTGTGATCCCCCTATAGTTGGAACACACCCTACGGTCCCCCTTTTTGAATAGGGGAACCACCACCCCAGTCTGCCAATCCAAGGGAACTGCCCCCGATGTCCACGCGATATTGCAGAGTCGCGTAAGCCAACACAACCCCACAACATCCAGAGCCCTAAGGAACTCAGGACGAATCTCATCCACCCCCGGAGCCTTGCCACCGCGGAGCTTTTTAACCACCTCGGCGACCTCAGCACCAGAGATTGGAGAGCCCGACCCAAAGTCCCCAGGCTCCGCTTCCTCAGTGGAAGACGTGCCAGTAGGATTGAGGAGGTCTTCGAAGTATTCCGCCCACCGACTCACAACATCCCGAGTTGAGGTCAACAGCACGCCATCCCCACCATAAATGGTGTTGGTCGCGTACCGCTTTCCCCCCCGAGACGCCGGATGGTGGACCAGAATCGCCTCGAAGCCGTAC
>JBBPBX010036053.1:21680-31702 GCA_038048925.1 Garcialebias charrua | reverse complement strand
TCTAATGTGTTATGTGTTCTGAAAGTTGTTAATATGAAGGGTGGGTGTAGTATTTCTTCTGGGGTGGGGATTGAGTGGATGTCCTTGATGATGGTCTTGGACTATGCTTGGCCGGTGTACGGGCCCTGGTTGGGGCCTGTTCTTGGTGCTTCCTGGCTCTGTCGGCGGTTGGGCGGGCGCTCTTGGCCGTGTCGTCCATGTGGGATTTTGTGTCCTCTAGGGCGGCGGGCTGACTGCGGTTCGCAGGGGTCGTGGCGGCCCTGGTGGGTGTGGGCTGTTGGTTCTGCTGTTGGCGGCCCTCGGGGCCGTGTCCCTCTCTGGTCTTGGCTCAGTGGCCTGGCGGTCGGAGAGGTGTTCTTTTTCCTCGCTCCTTGGGTGGACCTTGGCGAGCTGGGGGGGTACGCAGGGTCAGCGGGGGAGCTGACTCGCTGTGGGAGCACTGTTCCTGCAGATATTTTTCTCCCCATCCCTCAACACGCACCTCCGCCCTCTTCATCTTAAATTAATACATGTAGGGAATTTGAGTCTCGGGTGTGCTGCAATGGTTCTACATCTCTGTTGTTCAGAACACCTGGGACTCAATTTTATATACACTTTAGACATTCATTCATAAACTTCTTCATAAAAGTCACATATAGGGAATGGAGTGAGCACATTGTTATGGGTGGCGGGATGACATCACTCTCGCCCCCATGCCTGTGCTCACTCAACATTATGCATTTAGACAATTAGGGCTTGGGTTAGAGTTGGAGTGGAGGGGAAACTGGTACAGTGCCAGCCTTTGCTCCTTCTCTTTCCTTTTTTAAGTACACTTTAGAACAACACTCACCAACAATACATTTGGGGACGGGGGTGTGTGTGTCGGGGTCTTGATTTGTTAATTTCAATTTTATTTATTTATGTATTTATTTATATATATATATTATTTATTTATTTTTCTCTTACCCCCCTGGTTACCTGGCGGACATTCTGGGGGTGGGCCGTCAGGGGTTGTGCTGGGGTGTGGGGGGGTTCGGGGCTTGCGAGTTTGCCGTAGGCGGGACTGGCGGTGCGCTCCCTCTGGGGCTGCTTGGGCTCGAGTGTCCTGCCCTGTCCTGTCGGCGGGGCGCAGGGTGGGCCGGATCTTGGATGTCTGCTACTCTCCACCCCAGAATGAATGGGCCTACCTCCTGGGTTTGGATGTGGGCTGCCCCATGTAGGGAGCAGGTACATGTCTTGGACCTGGGGGGTATAGAGTGTGCTTCGGGATTATGAATGGAACGTGTCGTTATTGTTTGTCTTTCTATGACTGAGGGTGAGGATGAGGGTGGGTCTAAATGAGTGTGTCTGTGTATGAATGTTTAAGTGTCAGGCTGGGACTTGGACTGCCCCCTCTCTGATACTTCTGAGGCTACCTAGTGTCGCGCTCCTGCCACGTGGCCCCCTGGTGGGTGTTCCTCTGCCTGCGGGCGTGCTTGGGACCCTCACTATCTGGGGCTGGGCGCTTGGGCGTTGGTCGGCTCGGCCTGGTGGCTGCCTGGCGGGGCTCGGGTCCTCTGGTCCTGTCGGGTCTGGGCCTGAGGGGTGGGCGTCCCCGGTGCCCGAGCATCGGTGTCCGGCCCTGGGGCTACGTCGGTGCAGCGGGCTCTGGCGGGGGCCTGTGCATTTGTCGCTGTTGACCCCGGGGGGTCATTGTGTGTGGTCCCTGGTGGGGTTCGTCCGGTTCTTCCCCTTGGTCGGATCTGGGGAGTGGACGAGTGGCTCGTCCTGTTCGGGTGGTCCTGGGGACTCTGGGCTCGGGGTCCTTCCTGAGGTCTTGGGCTTTGATCGCCCTTTCGTCTGTCTCGGGCTTTGGGGGGACAGATCTCTGATGCTTCACAATCGCTACTAAATGTTCTATTGGAGGAACCTTATTCACTTATGCATGCTCACAACCACACACAAATGGATGCAGGGATGTATATGTAGATATATGTAGATGGGTATATAAATGAATATAAATATATATGTATGTATACTGTATATATATTTGTAGGTATGGGTATGTTTATATATAGAAATCTAATGCAAGGTCATGAATATTATCAGTCTTTATGCTTGTATGTTTCGTTGCTGTGTTCTGTCATGTGCTTTGCAGGATTGTGGACGGAGGTTTGGTGTGTTTGCCTTGTGCTCTTTTTGTGGATAATTGTTGTTTTGTTGTCTCACTTTCTCTTTTCTTTCTTTCTCTCTATTAAAAAAAAAATACATATTGGAGTGAGAGGATGGCTATAAGGTGTGAAGGGAGGCCATCTATAAATGGAAAAAAAAAAAAAAAAAAAAAATGTGCACACTTTTAAGTGGCGTGATTATGCATGGCCCTTATTATTACAGTGCAAATTAACTAGAAAAGCTCAAGACGCTTATGCATCTCTTTCAATAGATGACAGTAGTGATTACAAGAAAGTAAAAGAAGCTATCTTACGGGCTTATGAATTAGTACCGGAAGCGTACAGACAAAAGTTCCGAAAGCTAAGAAAACTTGAGAGTCAGACTTATGCTGACTATATGAGAGATAAAGAAATCCTTCTTAATCGATGGTGTACGGCTAGTTCAGTGACTAGTTTTGAACAGTTTAAACACCTTATATTAAGCGAAGATTTTAAGAAATGTTTACCAGATCGCTAGCTACTTATTTAAAATGAACACAGAGTGTTGGAGGCTTCTAAAGCCGCAGTTTTAGTAGATGAGTATATGTTGACCCATAAGCTCAGTTTTGAACGTCCTAGATTTGACAAAACACCTACTCCTGATAAAGTTAAAGCGGATGGTTTTGAGTCTCCTCGGTTTTTCAGACCCAGAGGTAACGGAAAGTCGAGAGGATCTGCTGCCGCTCACAGGGAGAGTGGTGCGTTTGCTGGACGTAGGGAAAGCAGAGCTTCGTTTGGACGTGGAGCATCTACAAAGGATAATGTAGTTTGTTTTTATTGCAGACAAGAAGGTCACATTAGTACCCATTGCCCTAAACTAAAACAAGATCCAAAACCAGTAGCACTTGTTGAAACCCTGAGTAAACAGCTGTCTCCCACTACAGGTTCTCCTGAAAACGATGGATTTCGGCCTTTTATAATGGAAGGGTTCATTTCTGTTTCTCATTCTGGTAAAAAGGTACCGATCAAAATACTGCGTGATACAACTGCGTCTCAATCCTTCATATTAGAAGATGTACTACCTTCTGATGAACTTGAGATTATTAAAGCACAGCAACCTATACGTGGTTTTAGTATGCAAGATTTTAACGTGCCTTTAGCTAGAGTTGTGGTCCATTCTGAGTTATGTTCTGGAGAAGTCATAGTTGGGCTTCGACCGAGTTTTCCCATTACAGGAATCTCAATGATCATGGGGAATGATTTAGCTGGAGGACGCGTGCTTGTTACTCCTGAAGTAACACCCGTCCCAGTGTTGTGTACTCAATCAGATGAATTAGCACGTACCTTTCCTGATGTTTTCACATCATGTGTTATGACACGGGCAGCCTACAAACGTCAACAAAAAGAAGAGACCGATGTTGACATTGACTTATGTGACAGTTTTATGATGAGTACTGAAGAGAAACCAGTGCCCATAAAATCGGAAACATGTGTAGAAGAGATGGATGAAACAAAATTGTTGCTGTCTAGACAACAGCTAGTTGATTTACAGAAGAAAGATGAAACCCTAAAAACCTTGTTTGCTAATGATTTACCTGATGATCCGAAGCTAATAAATACAGGATACTTTTTAAAGCAGGGCATGTTAATGCGCAAATGGACGCTGTTAACTGTTCGTCCTGATGAGGAATGGTATCAGGTAATACAAATAGTACTTCCCACACCCTATCGTGCTGAAGTATTGCGTCTAGCCCACGACAATCCATTAGCTGGTCATTTAGGGATCAGAAAAACATATGACCGCATACTGCGTCATTTCTTTATGCCTGGACTGAAGAAAGATGTAATTCAGCATTCTCACTGTTGTCACATTTGCCAAATAGCAGGAAAACCGAACCAAGTAATACCTCCTGCCCCTCTTTTTCCAATCCCTGCTGTAGCCGAACCTTTTGAACGTGTCATAGTTGATTGTGTTGGACCTCTACCTAGAACAAAAGCTGGGAATAAGTTTTTAATAACCATCATGTGTACCTCTACCAGGTTCCCTGAAGTATTTCCAGTACGTAAGATTACTACTCAAGTGGTCGTCAAGGTTCTTACAAGATTCTTCTCACTATTTGGACTACCTCGTGTAGTACAAACTGACCGAGGCAGTAATTTTATGTCTAAGATATTTGCCCAAGTTTTAGACCAGTTGAACATTAAGCATTCTTGTTCTACGGCTTATCATCCTGAAAGCCAAGGTGCTCTTGAAGGTTTTCATCAAACCATGAAAACGATGTTACGCACGTACTGTTTAGAATTTGAAAAAGATTGGGACGAAGAAATACATTTACAAATGTTTGCAATCCATGAAGTAGTTCAGGAGTCTTTAGGTTTTAGTCCTGCTGAGTTAGTGTTCGCTCACAACGTGCGCGGTCCGTTAAAGCTTTTAAAAGAGAAGTGGTTGTGTGATGACACTGAGAAAAACCTAATAGACTATGTCAGTGATTTTCATTTTAAGCTAAAACGAGCATGTGAAATTGCCCAGAACAACATGAAAATAGCTCAAGCTAAGATGAAGTCTCTGTTTGATAAAAAAGCTGTGGAAAGAGCATTTCAACCTGGAGACAAAGTATTGACACTACTTCCTGTCCCAGGCACAAGCTTACAAGCTCGTTACTGCGGGCCATATATTGTGAAAGAGAAAATATCTGATCGTGATTATATAATCACTACTCCTGATAGGAAACGTGGTTCCAGACTGTGTCATGTAAACATGATCAAACCATATGTTGAATCAAAGGATAACACCCATGTGAATACAGTGTGTGTTGTTAAATGTTCTGAGTTTGTTGAAAACAAGCTGGAACTATCTGGTGCTGAAAGTGCTGAAATTGAGGAAGACTGTTTCCCTCATGTGAAAATGGAAGGGAAGCTACCTAACTCTCACTATTTAGCTCACTTAGATGTATTGTTTGCTCATCTTAATGATGAAAATGAGAAGACTTAAAACAGTTAATCGCTTCAAATAACTGTCTGTTTTCAGATACACCCTCTCAAACACAAGTCATACAACATGACATCGATGTGGGTGAAGTTCAGCCAATAAAACAGCACCCTTACAGAATAAAACCCAATAGACGACAACAATTAAAGGAACAAGTTCAGTACATGCTGGATAATGGATTGGCAGTACCTAGTCATAGTGCCTGGAGTTCACCATGTCTGTTAGTCATTAAACAGGGTAGAAGTGACAGATTCTGTACTGATTACCGAAAGGTTAACGTAGTAACAAAACCAGACTGTTACCCGTTGCCTAGGATGGAAGACTGTGTAGACCATGTTGGAGCTGTACAGTTTGTGACTACACTTGACCTATTAAAAGGGTACTGGCAAGTACCTCTAACTGAACGTGGTCAGGAAATCTCTGCCTTTGTCACCCCGGATGCATTTTTACAATATACTGTAATGGCATTTGGTATGCGCAACGCTCCTGCCACTTTTCAGAGGCTCATGAATGTTGTATTGTCTGAACTTGATTTTTGTGAAGCCTATTTGGATGATGTAGTAATCTTCTCTGACACTTGGGAAGATCACCTAAAACACTTACAGATTGTATTTGCTCGTCTGACAGAAGCGACTCTAACAATCAATCTGTCCAAGTGTCAATTTGGTCATGCCACTGTAACTTATTTAGGAAAAAAAGTTGGAGGTGGTCATGTATGTCTAGTAGAGGCGAAGGTAGAATCCATTCTATCTGTTCCTATTCCCTCTACTCGAAAAGAACTGAGACGATATTTAGCTATGATTGGGTATTACAGAGGGTTTTGTAAAAACTTCTCCTCTGTAGCAGCTCCTCTAACGGACCTTCTTAGTCCTAAAGTGAGTTTTACATGGAGTGACCAGTGTCAAGCAGCGTTTGAACAAACAAAGCTGCTGTTAACAACTGCTCCAGTGTTATCTGCACCTCGCTTTGATGTTCCATTCAAAGTAGCTGTGGATGTGTGTGACTCTGGTGTAGGAGCTGTCCTTCTTCAGGAGGATTCTAATGGGATAGATCACCCAATCTCCTATTTTTCAAAGAAGTTGAATTCTTACCAAAAACATTATTCAATGATAGAAAAGGAGGCCTTGGCCCTGATATTAGCCTTGGAACACTTTGAGGTGTATGTTGGAGGATCTTGTGATCCAGTTGTCATTTTTACTGATGACAACCCTCTTATATTTTTAAACAAAATGCGCAATAAGAATAGAAAACTAATGAGTTGGTCCTTAAGACTACAACCATTCAACATCTCTATCCAACACATAAAGGGTAAAGATAATGTTGTAGCCAATGCGCTCTCTCGCCTCTAAGTTCCTGAGGTTAATTTTTTTTGTATGGGACATGTTGTGTCCTTATACGACACTTGCACATTTTCCCCATTCAAAAATCTGGCCATAGGGGTGTTATGTACCCCAGGGTTTTTAAATGTTTTTAAACAACAGTCTAAGCTCCTGTTTATTTTACTTCACTGTAACCTACTGCTAAATGCTGCAGCCTGCTGGTTTAGGAAGAACATTTTTTTCTCCTTAAACTCAACCTGACCTGAATCAAGCTAATTAGGCAGAGCTGGTGTTCACCTGCAGGTCCTGCCTTTATATTAGACAGACAGTGCTTTGAGTGGTGGTGGAGACTTGTTGCAACAGGATTGGGCTTGTTGATCAAGTGTGTGGACTTGCTGGAAGCAAGGGTAGAAGCTGGACACAAGATTTGGCTTGTGAATCTAGTAGAGCTGGTGTGGAAAGACACCAGATGTCAGCTGATGAATGGGCTGAAGATACACTGAAGGTAAATAACCTAGTGTTGATTGACAGCTGTAAAGCTGTATGTGTTATGCTGACTCAGAGAAACCTCCACCCTCTCTGTTTGTTGGTAAGTCTGCTCAAGGGAGAGTAGCTGAGCTGTTTGGAGCTCTGAAGTGACCCTGACTATTTAAATAGAGTTCTGTGTGGTCTAAAAACACCTTAAGTGTTAATGGAAGCTTTGGCTTCTGACTTTGAAGGTGTGTACCTGTGTTTGTGCCTATGAGGCTTAATTAGGTCTATGGTTGAAGACACTGAGGGCAGTGTCTTTACAGTTGTTTAGGAGGAGGACAACTGGGATCAACAGTGAGGTGACTGTTGTGTTTTTTCTCTTTCTCATTTTTGTTGTACTTTTGACTGTGTGGGTGTAGGTAGTCCAGTTTTTGTGTTTTGTTTGTTTAGGGGTTTCTTTGGTAAGGTAGATCGTCGCCTGGGGAGACACGACGGTCCTGTACAGGATTGGGTCAATCTGGGTGGCGTTTTATTGTTTTTGGCCACACCCACCAGTCTAACACTTGTTTGTACTTTTTATTAATTTTCTTTTCCTTTGGACGCTGAGCCAGAAGAAGTCGCTCCGTGCCTGGTGGGAGAAGCCAGGGAGGACCCCGCCTGCTTGGAAGTGCTTATTTTTAGTTAAATAAAATTTTGTTAAAACTGTTTCTGTGTCCGGGGTCCCATTGAATATGTTTTGGCTGATCCAGTCGTAACAGAGATACCCATGGAGATGCATCAATCCTTTCAATTACCTCCATGCCCAAAAGTCTTTCAAGTTCAGCTGAGACAGCTTGTCTGACAGAGAGCGGGAGCCTCCTTAGCTTTTGTTGAACAGGCTGTACACCCTCTCTGACTTTAATTTGGTGAATGAACCCTTTAGCAAGACCCAGTTTCTCCCTCATCACTGATCCAGTCTTAATCTCTGTAACATTTTCAACTGGAGCTGCAGGTGAGGTAACTGTTGAAGAAGAATTATTATCTGAGTGCACAGTGTTGTTTGTAATACACAGTCTCAGTGTTTTAAAAAGGTCCATTCCCAGTAAAGCTGTTCCTGTTTTCACCACATAAAACTTAGCTGGCACTATTAAGTTTTCATGCTGCACAGTAGCTGGTAGGAATCAAATTACAGGGACTTCAAGTTTTGTATAAGTCACCAACTTTGAAGGCGGGTTAGTCAACAGCACATCACTGAAATATTTTCTGTAGAAATGTTCAGGAATAATAGACACTGCAGATCCTGTGTCCACCACTAGTGTCACATGGCAGGAAACTGACTTTGTATTTATGGTCCTATGGACCTATTCCTATTCCGCTCCTGCTTCATGGGATATCGTACAAGAAGATCTGAAGCTCTCGACCTTGACCTCTCTAAATGGTTTTCAGAATCTGTTGGAATCCTGGCAAAAACCAATGCAGATTTGTTCCTGTCTTTGATTTTATACATCTACCTTATAATGTTTTTGCTAGTTTTTTGATACTTTGTTAAAAAAAAAAAGTATTTCTCTCTTTTGTTTTTTTCTCTTTTGTTTTTCTATTGTTTATTGTTTAAGGAAATTCTACCATTGCTGTTCATCGTTCTTTAGTTTTATCAGGTTGCTTTCGTAAATGAGCCCATGAGGCTCAATAAAATTTACCTGACTAAATAAAGGTTGAATGAATGGTCACAGCACATGTAATCTTGTCATTTGTTTGTTCATTTTGTAGCATCTTCACTGTATTCATTTCAAGAACAACAACTTCTCCTACCTTAGCTGCAGGTTTCTTGGATTTGCACACACAAGCAAAATCACCTGTTTTATTGCAGCTTTTGCAATTCACTTTACGTGCTGGACAGTCTGGAGCATCAGCAAGATGTGTTGATGAGCCACATCTAAAACAACTTCGGTTCTGTTTCTGTGTTGCTGCAGGATCAGTGAATTATAACTCCTCATTTTAGGTCTGAACTATTGTTTTGGCTTTACTTTCACCACTTGTACAGCTGCTTGTGACTCAGACATGAGTCTCTGCGCGTGTGAGTCAGACATGAGGTTTGCACGTGCACAATTGCAGCTTCCACTTGACACGCCATTTTTATTGTTGCATCCAGTGTGAGGTTTCCATCTGTTTGCAGTAACAGCTTCTCACGTATCCTTGGTGAACTGGCATGCTCTATGAGTTGATCCCGTATCATTTTATCTGCGTTTCTAGCAAAGTCGCACGTGGTAGCCAGCTCGCGCAGCGCACACACGTATTCAGCAACAGTCTCATGCGGTCTCTGCGTTCTTTGCCTAAACTCATGTCGCTCCACCACAACGTTTATTGCTGGAGTAAAATGCGCCCGCAGTGCAGCCACAGCTGAATCATAAGTGGTACCTGTGTTTGTAAGTGTATAAAATACACGTTGTCCTTCCGTGCCCAGGCAGTGTAGGAGCAGTGCACGTGTCCTCGTGTCTGGCTAGTTGTCTCCTTCTGCGTGAATAGCAAGCAAGTAGTTTTGAAACATCCTCATCCACATGTCGAACGGAATTGCAGGTTGTCCGGTGGATGGTAGAAACAATGCAGGAAGAGGCACAACATTCGCCATCCTCGTCGCCAATTTGAGGTGTACCAATATCACGAGGGAATAATGCAGCAAGACACAGGCATGAACTTCACAGAACCATTCTTTTACTTCAACTCTTCTTCTACGTATTCTACACACAAGGTTACAATGCCCTCCAGAGATGTAATGCAGTAACTGAATACACAACACAAAGCCAGCTGGCAGCTGCCAAGACTGGAACTAAACGTAAAATGGCAAACACGGCGGCATTTCCGGAAACCGCCGGGAGCTGCGCAAATATGATTAAAAATTATAATTTTTATCATAATTATTATTTATAAAGCCTTTAAAACAACCACAGCTGCAAAAAAGTGCTGTACACATGAAATTAGGAATATTTAAACACAAAATATATTTTTTTAATTTTTTATTTCATATTTTTGTAAATTATAATCTTTATTATAATTATAATTAAATAATAATATTAATTAATAATGATAACTTCGTAAAGTCGAAACCTCGTAAGTCGAAGTCGTCATAAGTTGGGGACACCCTGTATACACACATATATA
>JBBPBX010036053.1:6123-21019 GCA_038048925.1 Garcialebias charrua | reverse complement strand
GTCAGTGAAGAACACCGGAGTTGAGCCTTCGGAGTTGAGCCTTTTGTCGTCAAATGTCCATTACAAAGAGACACACAAACAAACGATAAAGCTGATAAATGAAAATGAGGTTGATAATTTTCTTTTATCATGTCACGAACATGTTTATGTTTATGTTTATTAAATTTGTTCATTTTTTTTACAAAAGAAACAATACAAGGCAATCTCATAATGATAGTGTACAAAATGTAAAAAAATGAAAGGTGGCAGAAAGAAGAATAAATCTTATTATATCTGCCCCTTATCTCCAACAATCAGATTAAACAACAGTAGTCAAACCATGTAAACAATAATAATCTTCAACCAACTTTTTCCAACAATCAGGTTAAACAATAATATTCTTCAACCAACAGTACAAAATGACTAACTCTTTCTAATTTTCTAACTAATACTAATACAGTACAAAATGACTAACTCTTTCTAGTTTTCTAACTAATACTAATACAGTACAAAATGACTAACACTTTCTAATTTTCTAACTAATGCAATACACATTACGTTATTTCACATATATTTTTTTAACATATTTGTTTTGATCATTTTTTTAAATGTAAACATTGACTTGGCATTTTTAACTACATTCTCCAAGCCATTCCATAATCTAATTCCCTGGATTGAGGTAGAACGTCCCTTCAAACTGGTTCTGAATTGTGGTTTTACAAACAACTCTGTTCCCTTAAGATTATAACAACTTTGTCTTTTAACAAAGTGCATTTGGATATTTAAAGGTAATGCATTATTTTGAGCTCTATACATAACTGATAAAATATTATAGTCTACCAAATCATGGAACTTCAGTAATTTTAGTTGATAAAATAATGTACTTGATGGATGACGGTAATGCTTTCTAGTGATAATTCTTACAGCTCTTTTCTGTAATACAAAAATAGGCTTTGTGATTGTTTTACACGCATTCCCCCAAACATCAATACAATAGATTAAGTGTGGAACAATGATTGTGTTATACAACAAATACAGAGCCTTATCATTCAATAGGTCTCTGACTTTGTACAGTACTGCTATCGATTTAGCTATTTTTATTCTTACAGAATTTATGTGTTGTTTCCATGTCAGTTTGTCATCAATGATAACACCCAAAAACTTCACCTCACTCACTCTACAAATCTCAACATCCTCAATTTTGAGTGGAACATCAACAGTTTTCTTTCTATTACCGAATATCATGTAATTAGTTTTCTCTAGATTTAATGATAATTTATTTATTTTAAACCAAGTTTGTATCTTTACAAATTCTGTCTTTATCAATTCTAACATTTGTTCTATATCTTCACCTGAACAGAAAAAAGTGGTATCATCTGCGAAAAGTACACATTTAAGGAGTCCTGACACATTTACCAAGTCATTCACATATAAAATAAAAAGCTTTGGTCCAAGTACAGAACCTTGGGGAACTCCACATGTGATATTACAGAGGTCAGATCTTACATCATTTATTTGTACAAATTGTTTCCTATTTTTTAAGTAGCTAGATACCCACTGTAATGCTGGTCCTCTAATACCATATTTGTTCAGTTTTTCAAGGAGTATTGTGTGATCAATAGTATCGAATGCTTTTTTTAAATCAACAAAGATACTGATACAGTGTTGTTTTTGATCGACAGCAGTAGTTATTTGTTCCATTAATTCCATGAGAGCCATTGATGTAGAGTTTTTTGATCTAAACCCATACTGACTGCTGCTTAGAATATTTTGTTTATCTATAAATTGGTCTAGTCTGTTTACAAATAGTTTTTCAAGAATTTTTGAAAACTGTGGTAACAAGGATATAGGTCTATAATTGTTGAATACACATTTATCACCATTTTTAAAAAGAGGAACGACCTTAGCTACTTTCATATTATCTGGAAAAATTCCTGTTGAAAATGATAAGTTACATATGTATGTGAACGGCTCAATAACATGGCTCATTATGTCCTTTACAAACATCATATCCATGTCCACCCAGTCTTTCGATCTCTTGTCTGTAAGATGTTTTACTACATTCATTATTTCCTCTTTGTTAGTTCCATTTAGGAAAATACTATTTGCACAACCTGTAATTGAGTGGATCATATTTTTATCTACTTTTGGTATCTTAGCTGCAAGGCTTGATCCAACATTCACGAAATATTGATTAAATCCATTTACAATTTCATTTTCATCATGAACTTCATCGTTGTCTTTTACAAAATATTTTGAAATACCAGTTTTTGCTTTATGATTCTTCAGTACACCATTCATTACTCGCCATGTTGCTTTCATATCACCATTAGTTTTATCTAATAATTTACTATAATATTCTTTCTTATGTTTCCTTATAATCCCTACTAATTTATTTTTATACTTTTTATATTTTTCTTCTGCGCTCTGACTTCGCAATTTCAAGAAACATGAATACAAATAATTCTTTTTTTTACATGCATTTCTTAACCCTTTTGTCATCCATGGTTGATCATTCGTATTTCTCTTTGTGTAATTTGTTTGCACACAATTCTTTTCATACAGGGTTTCCAAGATATTCATAAACTCATCATATGCCCTGTTCGCATCATCAACATACACATCATTCCAGTCTTGTTTATCCAGATCCTCTTTAGTGAACATAGTGACAGTTTAAAAAATAAGTAGAATTTCTTTCATTTTTATTTTTAAATAACATTACATACTACAGATTGGAACACACAGTTAAGTAAAACTGTTTGTTTAACTCACCAAGGTTAAGGTGAAATCCAAACTGGATTTTTTCCATTACCAAAGAAAGAAAGTGGCGTTTAACCCCATCTCCAATGGCCGCATCACCTAAAATACAAGTAGTTCAATTGTAAACTTTGTGTGAATGTGTATGACATGTAAATGCCAAATACATTTCAATGTGCTTAATTTCCAGCTCAACTACTTCATAACAATTATAGCAGTGCATTTATTTAAACTACAAGCTGCATTTCTTTATACAGTATTCATGGTTGTTGTGAGTACTACATGAAGGCACACCTGGAACAATCAATTTGACATATAATGTAAGAAAGGATATGCTGTAATTGAAGGAAGTAGTCGAGTTTGGCATAAAGATGCTTCCAAGATCAATTTTTATTTCAGAATGCAGACTTGAATTGAAAGAACAGTTCTTTTTTTCAGCTGTAATTACTATCATAGTACAATGCATTTACAAGTGATTAAAAAAACCTACCACCCAGTATAACAGAAAATGGACTCGTCCAGTCAATTCCTGTTTTTTTGTAGAAAGTCAGGATCTCCCTTTCACGATCTTCCTCTGTAGATCTCAAATCCAGCCTTGCTACCAACTCTGGTTTCTGTTCAGCATTGTAGAGCAACTGACGTCGAAAAATGTTTGCTGCCTTCAAAACATCAGGCTCTGTTGTCCACTCTGGGAAACAAAAGTCATCTGTGTAAACTAGACCAATATGATTAATACAGTACAGGTATATAGAATTGATTTCAGACATTACAGTTGAGCAGTTTAAAGTGTCACTGACATCATCTTTGAACTTTGCATAAAATGTCACAAGATATATATGTTGTATCATTCAACTATGTTTGGTTTTGCAAAGAAAATGATAAATCAATTAAATTTTGATTTAAAAGTGAACTCACTTTTAAATCAAAATTAAATTGATTTATCATTTTGTTTTGGTCGGGGTTCAATCACCTTTATTATTTTACCAGGTAGAGCCCATTGAGATCGAGATCTCTTTTACAAGGGTGACCTGGTCAAGTGGTCAGCAGCACACGTCACAGGGTTCCTGGACGGTGAAGCGGAGAGAACTTTTTTCTTTTGCCATGAATGGGGTTTTAAGATATACGTGAACAAAATATTGGTGGGGACTGTCCCCCGACAGGTCAAGCTGGGAAGTTACTCCACTGACTGAATCCAAGAAGTTTTAAGTTCCAGCAGCGGCATCAGGAAACTGTCCTGTCTAAAAATCTGCATGCTGCTAAAACAGGATCATTTATGCCACGCCCTCTGTTGTATGACAATAGCCAATCAGTGATCCAGTGGGCAGCATGACGTCACTCTCCTGCGCCATTTGGTTTGCGTTTGCATTTGAATTAAGTTACACATAACGCAGGAGGGGGTGAGGCTGAAAACGAAAAGCAGTTTCCAGCAGGTTAGAAAGAGAATGAGCAGTGTTGATTTATAAAATGAAAATGATTTAATTTAAATTTTATTTATGAGACAAAAAAGGCAGCTTGCCTTTGAAATGAAAAAGCATTTCTGCTATTTCATTTTAATTTGAAAAATTGACATTTCAAAATGAATTTTGGTCACTTTTTACTGGGTCATGTTTTGAAAATTAAAAGTTAAACGTTATTTTATTTATCTTTTTAATTAATTTACACAATGAGCAGTCTTGATTTATAAAATGAAAATGATTTAATTTAAATTTTATTTATGAGACAAAAAAGGCAGCTTGCCTTTGAAATGAAAAAGCATTTCTGCTATTTCATTTTAATTTGAAAAATTGACATTTCAAAATGAATTTTGGTCACTTTTTACTGGGTCATGTTTTGAAAATTAAAAGTTAAACGTTATTTTATTTATCTTTTTAATTAATTTACACAATGAGCAGTCTTGATTTATAAAATGAAAATGATTTAATTTAAATTTTATTTATGAGACAAAAAAGGCAGCTTGACTTTGAAATGAAAAAGCATTTCTGCTATTTCATTTTAATTTGAAAAATTGACATTTCAAAATGAATTTTGGTCACTTTTTACTGGGACATGTTTTGAAAATTAAAAGTTAAACGTTATTTTATTTATCTTTTTAATTAATTTACACAATGAGCAGTCTTGATTTATAAAATGAAAATGATTTAATTTAAATTTTATTTATGAGACAAAAAAGGCAGCTTGCCTTTGAAATGAAAAAGCATTTCTGCTATTTCATTTTAATTTGAAAAATTGACATTTCAAAATGAATTTTGGTCACTTTTTACTGGGACATGTTTTGAAAATTAAAAGTTAAACGTTATTTTATTTATCTTTTTAATTAATTTACACAATGAGCAGTCTTGATTTATAAAATGAAAATGATTGAATTTAAATTTTATTTATGAGACAAAAAAGGCAGCTTGACTTTGAAATGAAAAAGCATTTCTGCTATTTCATTTTAATTTGAAAAATTGACATTTCAAAATGAATTTTGGTCACTTTTTACTGGGACATGTTTTGAAAATTAAAAGTTAAATGTTATTTTATTTATCATTTTGATTAATTTACAAATTGAGCAGTCTCGAAGAAGAAAATGAAAATGCAGTTTGGATTATTCATTTTAAATTTTATTTATGAGTCAGAGTCAAAAAATGCTGCTTGACTTTGAAATAAAAAAAAAAGCATTTCTGCTAATCGACACTTCCATTTCTGCTCACATCGTGAATAAAGGGCTACGCCCACACTCAGAGAATCTAGGGTTACAGTACGTAACTAGCCTGGTTGATACCAGACCCATGTCCTTCACTTCGCTTTGGACTAGGACCAGCAGTGAAGGGAAATGAGAATTGAGCGGAGCTGCGTAGGAATGGCGAGGGCCAGGCTAGTACGTAACCGACGTCTTGAAGTCTTGAAGTGTTGTAATGTTCGCAGATGACCACCAGAGGGCAGCGTTAAAAGCACAAGTGAGATGGTATTTCACTTCCGGGGTTGTTGTGACGGACTTCGATTCGGACGGGACCGGGACTTCGACTGATTGCTGGGTCAGAGTTTGTAGAGGACAGACGTGGGACCTATCGTCGACTGGTTGATTGTGGAAGGAGGCGGAAATTGTGGTGTATTGTAGTGAAAGCAATACATGCTGTTAAGACTGTGAACACTAGGGGCGCAACGGGGCATTTATGTGTTGTTGTGTTCCAGGCTGTAGAAGAAGAATAAACACGTTGTTGGACCTGAGCTCCATTGTCTCAGCCTTATAATATAAGCTGCTTGACTATAACCCACAGCTATACCAGATTAACAGAAAGCATAAAGCTACAACATGGTGTCAGAAGTTTGGCTGCCGAGTCAGTGAACAGAAACGACGGTGCAAGTGAGCTATAAAAAGATTAGCGCCAAAGCTAACATAGCATTAGCATGGAGCAGTTCAAGCCACCGTCGCCGCTCATACTCACCGGCAATTTGTCTGAGGCATGGCGCAGATGGGAACAGCGATTTCATCTCTACATGACAGCTACAGGTGCGTCCGAGAAAGATGAAGAGGTTAAAATAGCCATTCTTCTTCACACTATCGGCGAGGAGGCATTAGAAGTGTACAACACGCTCACCATTACACCAGCCGGAGACGCACTCACAGTAGATGAGGTCCTAAAAGCATTCAAAATCTACTGTAGCCCGCAGAAGAATGTTGTTTTTGAACGCCATCAGTTTTGGTCACATCCGATGTCTACAGGAATAACAGTGGACAGGTATGTCACAGAACTGCGTCAAAAAAGCAAAGACTGTGAGTTTGGCCAAATTGTGGATGATATGATTAGAGATAAGCTGGTGTTCAGCATAAATGACATTCATCTGAAGGAGAGATTACTGCGTGACAAAGAGCTCACTCTGAATAAGGCCATTGAAATTTGCAGGTCTGTAGAAGTGGCTAAAACACAAATCCAAGCCATGCACTCACCTCCTATAGTCCAGGAAGCAACAGTAGATGCATTAAAGAAAACATCTGGACACATAAAATGGGGACAAAGCAAAAATAAAACCAGTAACAAGCAAGCAGTTTGTACAAAATGTGGAAACAAACATGAGCCTAGACAATGTCCAGCATATGGGGCAACATGTCACAAATGTGGAAAAAATAACCACTTCTCAAAGGTGTGCAGATCAAACACTGAAAAAATCAACACCTATTATAAAACAAAGACTGTGAATAACTTAGAGGCTGATATGGACACTCTGTACATAGGAATTGTACAGAGGGACAACAATGAGGCAGAAAGTTGGACAGAAACAGCTACAATAAGAAGTGTGCCCATCACGTTCAAGCTTGATACAGGAGCAGAAGCAAATGTGCTCCCTATGCACATTTACCACAAACTGCCAGGTCCCATTCAACTACAACCCACAAAAACTGTGTTAGTAGCTTTTGGTGGTACTCGTATACATGCAGATGGACTTGCTTCTCTTGAATGTAAAACTAACAAAGGCAGTGCCGTGCTCCACTTCCTGGTATCCAGCCAAGCAGACAAAGCGATCCTGGGGGGTCAAGCCTGCGAGGAGCTACAACTGGTGAAGCGAATCAACACGATCGGAGAAACATGCTGAGGTGTTCACAGGTTTAGGTGAGTTCCCTGGAGTTCACCACACGCACATAGAAGCTACAGATGCCTTAAGTGAGGACACACTCAACCAGCTAAAAGAGGCAACTGCAGCAGACAGTGTGTTACAAGCTGTGTGTGAAAAACACATGAATGGCTGGCCCACACAAATGAAAAGCTTGGATAGATCCCTCCACAGCTACTGGCCAATGCGACATAATATCAGCATACACAAAGACATTGTTATGGTCGGGGACAAAATTGCTATACCGCAAAACTTCAGGAAGGTGATCTTAGAAAAGTTGCATCTTGCACATCAAGGAGTACAGCGCACTAAAGCCAAAGCACGCAAAGTACTGTACTGGCCTGGAATGGCACACGATATACAAACCATGGTTGAGAAATGTGCACAGTGCCAACAAATGCAACCAAGACACCAAGTGGAACCACTTATCCCACATGCAGTCCCAGAGCTACCATGGATGAAACTTGGAGCCGACATCTTTGAGCTGAATGGCCAGTCATATCTGTTGTTAGTGGACTACCTGAGTAAATACCCTGAAGTACTGAATATACCAGACAAAACAGCACGGACAGTGATACAAAAGATGAAGTCTGTCTTCGCACGACATGGGATTCCCAAGGAGATAGTGAGTGATCATGTTCCTTTTGCCAGCTATGAGATGAAATCATTTGCAGCTTCGTGGGAAATAAAGCTCACTTTCTCCAGCCCAGGTTTTCCCTCCTCAAACGGAATGGCAGAGCGAGCCATAAAGACTGTTAAACATGCTCTAAAGAAAGCAATGCATACCGGCACAGACCCACATCTAGTGCTGCTGTCCCTGAGAAATACACCTGTCACAGGACTGGACATGTCACCTGCTCAAATGCTGATGGGAAGAGTCCTGCGCAGCACACTGCCATGTTCTAGTGCTGTGCTCAAACAATCTACCCCACACAACATTCCCACCAAAATAAGAGACATGCAGACCCGTCAGAAACAACACTTTGATGAGCGTGCAAAGCCACTACCAGTGTTACACCCAGGTAACACAGTGCACATGCAGACACAGCGTGGCTGGGAGCCAGCAGTTGTTATTCACCAGAGAGAGGAGCCACGTTCCTACACGGTTCAAACCCCAGCAGGAAAGATGCTCAGGAGAAATAGGAGACATTTGAGGAAGATTCACCCAAGTTTGTTCAGAAACACTCCTCCTGATGAACAATCTGACCCGGAAGGACAGTCCACTGAGGAACCACCAGGGGAAACAAACACTTCTCCTCCTGCAGCTGTGAACAGTGTACCCACATGTTACACACGCAGTGGTCGGGCGGTCAGACGTCCCTCCAGGTACAGGGATGATTGAAGGGACATTTCAGCTACAGTTCATTATGCAGTTGGTTTGTTGGTTTGTTTATTTAAAAAAAAAAAGAAGAGAAAGGTGAATGTAATGTTTTATGGATGTTCAATGTATCCAATCTGTTTATATATGAAGCAACCTAAATACA
This sequence comes from Garcialebias charrua, assembly GCA_038048925.1. Lineage (NCBI taxonomy): Eukaryota > Metazoa > Chordata > Actinopteri > Cyprinodontiformes > Rivulidae > Garcialebias > Garcialebias charrua. The sequence goes on along the minus strand of JBBPBX010036053.1, from coordinate 12,206 downwards.
GAATACTAAAGGAAAGGAATGTTTATCAAAAGCAAGTTTGCAAATGTTTGATGTTCATACTCAAAAGATCTGGTCAAGAAAATATTTGTATTCTGGAAAAAGAGGGATGTGGTGTATTGTAGTGAAAGCAATACATGCTGTTAAGACTGTGAACACTAGGGGCGCAACGGGGCATTTATGTGTTGTTGTGTTCCAGGCTGTAGAAGAAGAATAAACACGTTGTTGGACCTGAGCTCCATTGTCTCAGCCTTATAATATAAGCTGCTTGACTATAACCCACAGCTATACCAGATTAACAGAAAGCATAAAGCTACAACAGAAATAACGACAGCGTTCTGACGGTCTGTTTCATTCTACTCTATTCTGTCGGCGGTTGGCAATAGCTGGTTTGTGACTGGATCAGGATGGTAGGACAGGCTCGAGATGAGGTTGAGAAATTGAATTCTGACGCCAGGATTCAAGCTTCTAACAAAAAGGTGCACATTGTAAATAAAACACCAACGGGCAAGAGTAGTGCAAGGGACTGGGGAGATCTAAGTTCAGATGAGGAAGACAGGGGTGCTCGCAGAAAGGTAGGGAGGGACGAGATGAAAGTGATGTTGAAATTTAGAAAGGAGGATGAACACATTAACCTTAGTCCATTAGCATTGTCCAAAGAACTGAAAAAAAAGCTAGGTGATGTGGAAATGGTCAAGACGTTGAGGGACGGTAACTTACTGATAATATGCAAATCAGAAGAACAAAAAAACAAAGCTATGCTTGTGGAAAATGTGGGTAAGAAAATTGTGTCTGACAGAAAGATTCTTGGAGACAACAGAAACTCACGAGGGGTGATAAGTGGGATTCCATTGGGCGAAGATTTAGAAAAGCTCAAACGTAGCATTACCGGAGGAGAAGTAAACGCGATAAAACGACTGATGAGAAATAAAGATGGCCAACGAATAGAAAGCATGTACCGTAGAGTTTAAGGGATTGAACGCCAGATAAGGTTATGATGGCTATTGATAGCTAGAGTTTAAGGGATTGCAACTGCCAGATAAGGTTATGATTGGCTATTTCGCTTTCCCGGTTAGGGCCTATATTCCCCCACCACTGCGTTGCTTCAAATGTCAAAGATACGGGCACACTGCTGCGATTTGCAAAGGAAAAATGAGATGTCCCAGATGTGGTGGTGAACACAAGTTTGAGGAATGTGATGATAATGTGCAGGAAAAGTGTTGCAACTGCGGCGGTCAGCACAGAGTTACGTCTCGGGATTGTGAAGTCAGGAAAAAGGCGGTGGAGATTCAAAAAATTAAAACTGCTACAAATGTCAGCTATGCAGAGGCAGTAAAGACAGTGAAAAGACAGAATGAAGATTTGAGAACTCCCCAAAAACCACCATCTGAGAAGAGTCAGACAGAAGGAACTGACTCAAAACTCATAGTGGACAATTTGATTTTGTTCATTGCTTATGTGATCAATTGCACTGATCAGGTCAAACACAAAACTGAAAAAACTAAAATCATTGTAAGAGGAGCAGAAAAGTTCTTGGGAATGAAAGATCTTTCATGGGAAAAAGTTACTAAACAACTGGAGGCAGATGGGAAGTCAGCTGAACCGAATGACAGGACAAACTGATTATTTTACAATGGAATGCGAGAAGTCTTGTAGCAAATGGACAGGAATTCAAAGGTTTTATTACAGAGCTTTCAGAGAAACCAGATATTATTTGTGTTCAGGAAACATGGCTGAAACCCACACTGGATTTTGATATAAAGGGTTATGTTAGTTTACGGAGAGACAGGGGAGACGGAAATGGAGGGGGTTGTATAACATTCATTAAAGAAGGAATACAATACAGATTAATACAGACAGGTATTGACTTGGAATATATAGTAGCTGAAATATGGACTGAAGAAGGGAAAATGAAAATAATAAATTTTTACAATCCATGTAAAAAACTGTCTGTGGAAACATTACGCATACTTGATTCGGACTTGGATGAAAAGGTTATTTGCTGCGGGGATTTTAATGCACATAATACACTATGGGATACGTATGATGATGACAATGGCAGGGTGATTGAAGAAATTATGGAGACAAAAAATTTAGTGTGTCTTAACGATGGACATGGTACGAGAATCAATATTAGAAATGGTTCGGAATCAGCTATTGATCTCACCATAGTTTCTGACACACTAGCTGCTAAATGTACATGGCTGGTAGTTTCAGACACAACAGTAGGTAGTGATCACTACCCAATAATCACAACATTAAACTTTTCACTAAGAAACTGTGAAAGAGTAGGAATACAAAGATGGTTATTTAATAAAGCTAAATGGGATCTGTTTAAACATATTAGTGATCAAAAAATGAGTAAAATAAATACTAACCAACATATTGATGATTTAAACGGTAGTATTTGTGATTCAATCCTAGAGGCAGCAAAACAAACTATTCCAAGATCGTGTGGCGGTAATAAGAAAAAGATGGTGCCATGGTGGACACAAGAGTGTCACAAAGTCATTAAATCTCGTAATAAAGCTTTCAAATCCCTAAAAAGAAATCACACCTTCCAAAACTTGATTGTATATAAAAAACTGCAGGCTGACGTACGAAGGACAATAAAAAATGCAAAGAAGACGTTCTGGGCTTCCTTTTGTAATTCGATTGGAAGAGAAACTGGTATTGGTCAAGTTTGGGGAATGATTAGGAAGATGAATGGGATTAGAAAACAATATGGATTACCAATTTTACAAGAAAATGAGAGGACTGCGGTTTCAGACCAGGAAAAAGCAGAAATGTTAGGTAAAAAATTTAGCAATATTCACAGCTCAGAAAACATTACTAAAGAAAGGCAGCGAAGGAGAGACATGACTTTGGGTGAAAATGAATACTTATTAACCCAACAAGAGGAACCCTCAGATTTATTAAATGTTGCATTTTCAAAGTCAGAAATGATTCGGGCAATAAAGAAATTCAAAGACTCCGCTCCAGGTAAAGACCAGATCCATTATACGATGATAAATCATCTTAGTGATTCGTCCAAAAAGCTATTACTTGAGCTGTATAACAAAATATGGGAGAAAGGGGAAATACCGCAAAGTTGGAAAGAAGCCATAATAATTCCTATATGCAAACCAGGAAAAGATTGTACTAAACCAGGTAACTACAGACCTATTTCATTAACATCTACCATCTGTAAAATCATGGAGAAAATGATAAATGATAGATTGGTATATCATATGGAGATGAAAGGTTACTTGGCTGGATACCAGAGTGGTTTTCGAAAGGGGAGAAATACAATGGATCCGACTTTATGCTTAGAACATGAAATAAGGAGAGCTCAAGTAAATAAAGAAAGTGTTGTAGCTATCTTTTTTGACATTGAGAAGGCATACGATATGCTGTGGAAGGATGGGTTGCTAATTAAACTATGTAACTCGGGTGTTTCGGGTCGAATGTTGAAATGGATCAAGGACTTTTTGTTGGACAGAACTATCCAAGTTAAAGTAGGAGAGTGCTATTCTCAAAAATACTCTGCTGAAAATGGGACACCCCAAGGAAGTATACTGAGTCCTCTACTATTCTCTCTGATGATCAATGATGTGTTCTCTGAACTTGGAAATGAGATGGGCGTTTCTCTTTTTGCAGACGACGGAGCAATTTGGAAAAGAGGAAAAAACTTGAAATTTCTTGTTAAAAAAATGCAGGAGGCTATTACAAAAATAGAAGAATGGTCGTATAAATGGGGAGTAACATTTTCAACTGAAAAAACTAAACTAATGTTTTTCACAAGAAAAAGAAATGAATACAGATTGAAACTCAAACTCTACAACCAGGAATTAGAGAAAGTACCGAATATTAAGTTTCTGGGGATGTGGTTGGATGAAAAACTAACATGGAACTTACACATTCAAAAAGTCCTAGAAAAATGTAAGAAAGCTCTGAATATAATGAGGTGCTTAACAGGAAGTGGATGGGGTGCAGACAGAATTGCATTAAAAAATATTTATACTGGATTGATAAGGTCAATATTAGATTATGGATGTGTGGTATATGGATCTGCAGCAGATACTGTTCTTGGAAACCTTGATCGCATACAGTATCAAGCATTACGGATTTGTACAGGAGCTGTCAAAACAACTCCAGTGGCGGCTCTACAGGTAGAAATGGGGGAAATGCCATTAGAGTTAAGAAGATCCCAGCTATCAATAACCTACTGGGCAAATTTGCAGGGACATAACCCGCTTCATCCAACACATAGCACCTTAAAACCCTGCTGGGAGAAAGAGAGGAAAAAATTAAAAACCTTTGGATGGTCAGTAGAACAGACAGCTGCAGAACTCGGAGTGGCTCACCTGGTTATTAGCCCAACTGTACCGTTACCGGTAATACATCCGTGGATTCTCCCTGAAGTAAAAACTGACTTTTCATTACTTGAAAAGAAAAAAGATAAGAAATCCAGTTTGGATCATCATACTGTACAGAGTTACATAAATAGCTATTATAACTACGTTCAGATTTATACAGACGCATCCAGGGATACACAAAACAGGACAGGAGTAGCATTTGTTGTTCCAGAATTTCAAATCTCAACAAACAAAAGAATTAATGACAGATTATCAGTGTATACAGGGGAACTGCTGGCAATACTTTTAGCAGTGCAATGGATAGAGGATATTAGACCACTGAAAACAATAATATGTTCGGATTCGAGCTCATCTTTGCAAAGTTTATATGAAAATAAGTCAGAGTGTAGACCAGACATTCTTTTAGAAATTCTTCAGACAATGTACAGAATACAGAATATGGGACTCGTAGTTGAATTTTTGTGGGTACCGGCTCATATCGGAGTAAATGGTAATGAGTTGGCAGATAAAGCAGCAAAAGAAGCAACAAGCCATATTAATGTTGATATGGATCTTACTTTCAGTAAATTAGAAATTAAAAGCATCATCAAACTAACATTAAAGGAAAAATGGCAAAAACAATGGGAGGAGGAACGCAAAGGTAGATGGTTTTATAAAATACAAAGGAAAGTTGGAGAAATGAGAAGTGGGAGGAAAAACAGAAGAGAGGATATAATACTCTCAAGACTCAGAACTGGACACACTAGGTTGAACAGCACAATGTTTAAAATGGGGAAAACTGATACAGGAAATTGTGGCTTCTGTGGCCAGGAAGAAACGGTTGAGCATGTTATGCTACACTGTAATAAATATGTAAAGGAAAGATATATGCTTATTCAAAATCTTGAACTTATTCAAACAAGATACAAATTATCAGAAGTGCTAAGGGAAGATAGATGTTATCCGTTGGTATTGCAGTTTCTTCGAAATACTAGTTTATTTGGTAGGATTTAATTACTCTTTGCAGTTTTGGTTTATTTTACTTTATTTTTTTATTTTTTATTTTTTACCTTTTTTCTAAGTGTTTCTTTAAGGAAAAAAAAAAAAAATAAAATAAAATAAAACATATATATATAGATATATATATATTTCTTTTTTATTTTTTATTTTATTTTTATTTTACTTTTTATTTTATTTTATTACTATTTTTTAATTTTTAATTCTAATCAGTATAGTTGAGTCAGTAGAATCCTGATCCACACTCCTTACCAGTTGGTGGCGGTAATGAACCATTAAGTTGGTTGCCAACCGCCAAAAAACACCACACCTCCTCCATAGATATCATATATAGAACACTAGATACCGCATGGCCCGCTCTCGCCTATTGGAGCTGACGAGATTTCAGGCAGCCATCTTGAAGGCGTCCACCGCTCCACTCAGCCTTATATATTTGGCTGGCACAATATGGTATCAGCGCATTTAATCAATCATAACACGCTGAATAGTAATGCTATTGTCACATATTTAAATTTTAGGCATACAGCTATTAAAACTGCATGTATAGGAACGTATAGTTTAGCATATTTAAATATTTTTTGGTGGAATACAATAGTGTACTGTACTTTAATATATGTTTAGCAAGACACAACCAAAGATGCAATTTATTCACACACACATATATATTCAGATAAGCATATATATATATATATAATATATATATATATATATATACAGTATATATATATATAT
>JBBPBX010036052.1:15181-31703 GCA_038048925.1 Garcialebias charrua | reverse complement strand
ATACGAGGTCCCGGACTTACGAGCTGGCGAACAAGCAGTAAATTTGTAAAAAATACAGCACTTTTTTGTGTTTTTAGATGAAAGTGTGTTAGCTAACCGTTTGGAAACACGTTTCTGAGCATGTTTATGAAGTAGTATGAATGTTTTTGATGAAAAACGAGTGTTCGTAGTAGCGCTAGCATAAATGTTCCAACTTACGAGCGAAAATCCGGACTTACGAGAACACGTGTTTCTTGTTCCGACATACGAATTTCCGGTTTACGAGCAACTCGCAGGTACGGAACTCGCTCGTAAGTCGGGGACTACCTGTATATATATATATATATATATATATATATATATATATACAGGGAACCCTCGAGTTACGTCAGGGATCCGGACCTACGGGTGTGACTTAGGTCGATTCTGTCGTATCTCGCGGACCAAAAACACGTGCCTGTCGTAGGTCCGCATTTCTGACGTAGGTCGAGGCTATACCGTTAACGGAGCGCCGCACACACATTTAACGGCATGAGAATGAACAAGCGGACATCCTGTGCCATAAACATGCACAGAACTTTATTTACAAACACTTAGATAACACATTATACCACACATTCATCCATAAACACACAAAACCAGTACAGCATGTACTGTACAGGTAAAGTACTGTACAGTAATGTTTTTTTCAGCACAGACAAAGCATACAAAATACAAATCTCTTCCTGAACAGTTCTCAGCCATAATCTGCAAATGAGTTCAACCATGAAACATGAACACTTCTCTTTGAGCAGCAGCTGTTAACATCAAAATGCAGCAAATGATAAGGAACTCCCATGCACCAATCATGCACCAAATCAGCCAAATCATCAGAAACATGTTGCAACCATCATGTTTTTGAAACCAGTGCAGTCCATGTGGTGTTTGTGTGCAGTCCATGTGCATGAAAAAGTCCATGAACTCTAAAAAAGCTAGAAGCAGCAGAAAAAGGAAACAAGGAAACAAAATGTCCTTACTTTGACTGAAGTGTAGGTAGACACTGATGTTTTTCTCAAGTTCAAACCTGGATCAGATGGAACTGCTTAGCCAGTGCTCAACCATGAATCAACCATGAACACTCAAGGCACTGTAGCCCTCCCCCACCTTGCCGCTTGCCGTAATGACGCACTTTTTTTGCCGTATCTCGATTACATACTTATAATGTATTTCTGACGTAAGTCCGTTTTTTCGGTCGTATGTCGACGGCATTCTTTCAAAGAGGCCTGTCGTAAGTCCGCGTTGCCGTAGGTCGCAGGTGTCGTAACTTGAGGGTTTCCTGTATATATATATATATACTGTATATACTGTATACACTATACTGTCTGTAAATAAACTGAACTGCATAAAGAGCAGAAATGGGAGTTTTATAGTTCTATAAATCTCAAGCTTCTCAGTAGAAAAGTGCCAGCTAACTACTAGTTTTTTTTTTTTCTTTTAGATGAAAGATGGGTTTGAAGGAAAATATTTTGCGTTAAAACTCCACTGGAAGTCGAGCACGTGCTTTTTGAACGGACGTGTTCCATGGTTGCTCCGCTAGATGTCGCTGTTTCACTCAGAGTTCTGACTCTTGTTTACTTTTGACTCTCAAAGTCAAAAATCCACGTGAAAACGCCTGAATGCTTCTTCAAATACTTTCTAAGCTACAAAACTGAACAACCATGAGCCACAGCGAAGAACCCTCATCAGTAAGTAGTTTTCATGTAACTCTGACTCAAGCAGCTCCTGTTTGATGGTTTCAACCCGCACTTTGCTCTGACACAGAGACCGAGGCAGACCGTGCTGCTTCCAGTCTCCTTCAGGACTCTGCAGCACCCCTCCTTCCAGCCTCTCTACATCTTACACCCAGCACGTGTCCATCGTCACACTCACCACACAGGTGAGTCTCTATATGCATCCTTGATCACTTCTGCAACATGTGTGACTGCTTTTTCTCCTCAGTGCACCCCATCATCCCTGAAGAGCTCTTCTACTCTGACCCCACCATGAGCTGTGGGATGAGGATCTGGAATATTCAGACCAGGGTAAGTCATGAAACCAAACAGAGGAGTCCCTCACAGATCTAGTCTTTACACCCCAGAATTTCATAGAGCAATGTGAAGGGCAAACTAAGACATTTGCATTATTTCAGTGTTACTTTAAATGTACAGTAATTGTTTCATGAGAGAACATAGTTGTGGACCTCCAAGTGTTTATTTACTGAAGGTAGAAGCAAGGAAGTGGGCCTTTTATTTTTTGGGGATGGAAAGGTGGTTGCTCACTTTCACAATACTGTACAGTATATTGTTTGGGTTCAGCAGTGTAGACAATTTGTGTTAATTTTTACTTCCAGAATCACTAACTTCTAAATGAGCCATCAAACCTGTAAAAGTGGTCAGTCTTGTACAAAGCAGGTGAAATTCCAAACAGAAAGGAGCAGATCCTGTAAACAGATCTGCACGAAGAGAAACTTTCTCCATAATTCTACAGACTGACACGTCTCATTTAACCGTTAGGAGACGAGTTTGCTTCGTAAATATGTGATTTAAATGAAAACAGACGATTCTATAGATTTTAAATGTTGGAAACGGTTGTTTGTAAATTTGTACAGATGGTTGTTAAGACAACTCTGGATTTTAACTGAGTGGACTGTGTGAATTCATGAAACTACTGTATTGTGAAATGCTGGTGAAGATTCTCAGTCGTCCAGGACGTGATAAAATCAGAAACCAGCGCTCAATACAAAAAACAACTGGACTTTATTTGTTGCAGAAAACGTTTCACCCTTCATCCGAAGGGCTTTTTCAATTCAAAAGAGCAGCTGTGAGACAGAAGTTTTATACAGCCTGACATGCCACGCACCAACATGTAATTTGGAAGCTGAAATAACGCCCACACATACATACAATAAACTATTGTGATCCATTATTCTTCTGTACGTTTTTCAGCATCTTTCTCATTCCATCATTTTTGTGCTATGTCAACAAATCATAAATCAAAACGTTCAGCTCTTTCAGGACAATCCTGCTATGACTTTTTATATAAGTGCAACTTCAGCGTTTTTAAATATTTAGCTGTTTCTGCCGCTTTTTCCTCATAGAAAATGAATTGAGCTCATTTTACCTCCTTCAACTCTTTAGATGCGTTTACAGTCTTTTACTGCTCCTTTCACATTTTGTTCTGCTTCAGCTTCCTTGTGCCAATTATTTTTTTTAGCTACTTTCAGCTAATTTCAGCTGTTTTGGGATCCTTTCAGATTCTTTCTGCTAACTAGACATTTTTGTGCTTCTTCTAATTTATTTCAGCTAATTTCAGCCTATGCTCCTTTCAGCTTTTTCAGCTATTTCAGCTACTACTATTTAGGTATGTTATATGCTAATTTTAGATTTTTCTGCTACATGTTTTGCACCATTTCAACTTTTTTCAGCTTGATTCTGCAAAAAATGTGCTCTCTCCACTTCCTTCTTGTAATTTAAGCTTCTTTTTTGCCCTTTTAGCTGTTTTTTGCTAATTTCAGCTTTATCAGATAATTTCCACTTCTTTGTGCTAATTTCTGCTTCTTTCGCAAATGTGTTCTTTCTGCTGCTAATTTAAGCTTGTTGTACCTTTTCAGTTACCCATATAGCATTTTTAGCTAATTTCAGCCGTTTTCAGATAAAGCCAAGTTTTTAATGGTAATTTATGTTACTTTCAGCTTTTTTTCATGCTTGTTTCAGCCTTTTCTGCAATTTCAGCTACTATTTAGCTCTTTTATGCTAATGTTTGCTTATTCAGCTAATACCACTTTTTAAGCTCATTTAAGCTCTTTCCACTTCCTTGTGGTAGTTTAAAGTGTGTGTGACATGATGTTGGAACTATGCATCTTTAGAAAGAGGAGCTACTCTGCTTTGATTTTTTTTGTACACAGATGCTTCGAATAATTAATATATAAAAGTATTTTTTAATAAAATAGTTCTCTGCAGTGCGTCGCAGTTTTCGGGTGGAGAAAGGAGGGGTCAAACGCCGACGCATTTTATGACGCAATCGCCAGAACGCACCTTGTAAATAACAATGGCAGAGAATATATAAGCCGAGGAATTAAGCAATTTAAGTGAAGATGTGAGCGATTGGTCTTCAGTTTGGGAAGCCGAAGTTAGTTCGAGTGACGAACAAGAAACAGCTGGTTCTAATGTAGGTCTGCGTCCGTATTTATTTGAGTCTTACCGTTCAGGGAGCGAGGGGGAGTCCGACATGTCAGATGAGCAAAGTTCCAAGGGTGACGGGCTGGAACCCGATTGTAGTTGTCTACAGAACTGCCGATGTTAGAACACCCAAATGCGACACAACATACCGGCATTTTTCAAGTTATACAAAAGAAAATAGGCGATCTTGAAGACAATTTCACTAATAGCAGCCTGCAGACTGAACTCCTTGTCACTACATCACGACGTCGCATGCGTAAGTACCTGGAGGTCCCGTGACGAAACACGGTGCCAATTTTAAAATCACTTTTGAAACAAAATTTCATTGATTTATCATTTTGCTTGTAAAAACGAACATAGTTGAATGATACATGTATATGTTGTGCCACTTTATGCATAGTTCCAAAATCATGTCACACACCCTTTAAGCTTCTTTCTGCCTTTCAAGCTTTTTTTGTGCTAAATTCAGCCTTCTTTTAGCTGATTTCCTAATTTTGTGCTAATTTAAACCTAATTCAGCAAATGTGTTCTTTCTGCTTTCATCTGCTAATTCTAATTCTTCTGCCATGGTTTCAGCTACATTTAAGCTGTTTTTCAGCAAGTTCTGTAATAAGCATTCACGCTGCATTTTCTCTAGTTTTGCACTTGAGATTCTGTGAAAATCTGTGAAGCTTTTCTAGTTAACTTTTTAAACAAGCAACATTTCATTGATTTTATTATTTTGTACCAAACTTTAGCAAATACTTTTGTTTCAGAATCAGAATAATCTTTATTGACATTGCACCGAGGTACAACGGGAATATGTACGCACGGTTGTCCAAAAGATGGACAAAGCTGCAGCTAATTTATCAGCGTGGCTATCTTATTCCTTATCAGAATAATAATCTTAGATATATATCAACACAAACTAACTCTGCTCTTAACTTGATTGTATTTTTGTAATTTCATAGGACTTTATTAATTAATACAGTGGATTCTTGGTTTATTCCTCTTTTTAAAAACTTATAATCCAGTTTCACACATTGTGAAAATGTAGTTTTATATTCAGTTTACTGGTCTGACTGTGATCTGTTACATTTTTTCCTGGTTGTTTTATGAGTAAAGGTTTGCTATAAACAGATAATTTAATAAAACTGGCAGAAGATCCCTCAGATAAGAACACTTAGCACTTTAATAAAATACAGATTATATTCTTTTAAGTGCTCTTAAAGCTGCTATATGTAACTTTTCTAACAATATATTTTTAACATATTTCTTCACTCTGTCACTAGAATGATGTTAGAGAGATAATCTCTGAAAAAAACTTTAAAAAAAATATTGTCCCCTTGCTTCTCCAGGTGGTAAATAAGCATTTCTAAAAAGAAAAAGTGACCCGCCATTTTCCAGCCAATAAAAACAAAGTTTGTAACCAGCCAATAAAAACAGAGCTTGAATTTGAATTTCAACAGACCACGGGGCAGAGCCATATATGGCTCTGAGGGGGAGGGATCAGAATGCTTTGCCTGTTGAAATTTTTTCTAAGTAAATTTTTCAAAGTACAATCTCTAAGGTGTAGCGCAGAACTAATAATAAAAAAAAAATATCTACCATATTGTACATTTCACCTTTAATGCATAAACTAACATGTTTTATAGATGCATTAATTAAACTATGTCGTAAAATCAACTTGTTTTTCCACCCCCTCACACCTAAATGTCTTTTTATCAGGTTTTCAGTCGCTCCCAGCTGAACGTGCCACAGCCCATCATGTCTGCCTGCGTGGCCCCTCCAAACCATCCAGACCCGTTCAGATCTGGACCGCACCCCACCAGAGACCTGGGCTGCCCCACCTGGAGGATCCAGAGCGCACGCCCTCCGGCGCAGCCCCGACGGGCCGTCATCCAGCTCACACAGGAGGAGGACCAGGCTGTCACCAACCTGCTGAAACTTCACCACCAGGAGGCCCCCGAGGGCAGCGTCCCCCCCGCTCCACATCTGGACCCCTCCGGCCCGTCTGGAGCTGGACGTTCGTCTGAGGAAGCCCACGAGGCCGTCGGCGTTGACGTGCAGCGTCCAACGTTGAAATGGAGGAGGCGGCTGTTTGAAGCAGCTCCTCTTGTGAGGGGCACCGCCCTGCAGGACGCCGACTCGGTCAGAGCTCCGAATAAAACGGTTCTTGACCGTCCGCTGCACCGGAGCACCGAAACGCCCCCAAAACACTACACGTCATCAGCGGTTATAACTCGCCACGCTGAAAGCGGCGACGGCTGTGGCCACATCCGGTCCGTGCAGGACGAGCGTGAAAGCGCCGCCGCCGCGCCCTGGAGGTCGTTAAATCCCAAGAAGAGGAGCAGACCGAAGGAGCGGCGTCTGACGGAGTCGGAGGAGGACGCCGTGTTCGTGCTCCTCAACCTCGGAGACGCAGCGACTTCAGGGATTTTGCAGTGATTCTGTAAAACCCGAGAATTTTCGGGGAGTTGCTTATTTTCAACGTACTTTTTTACGATTACTTGAACTAGTTTTTAACTTTTATTGTGTGACTTTAATATTCCTCTTTTGTTTGAAAGGTGTAAAACAAAGACAGTTTTCCGCAGAAGGTTGTGCGAGTCTGTTTAATAAAAACGTTGAGCTTCCTGTACAAACATTTAGTCATCAAAAGTACAATCTCTAAGGTGTAGCGCAGAACTAATAATAAAAAAAAAATATCTACCATATTGTACATTTCCAGTGCAGTCACTGATCACAAGCTGCGGGGGGCGCTGCAGTTCGGCTCACGCGTCATTTCTGAGCATTTTCCAGGGTCGTGCTTCGACATGTGTAAATGAACTGAACCGAAGGCACTTGCTGAGTGATTTAGAGCCGAGTGTTTTAAATGTTAACGCTGCTGACGCGTCTGACCCCCTCGGTGACGCCCAACTGGTTCCTGAGAATGACTAGAATGTCAACCCGCATGACAAACCATTAAAGCCGCAGTGTGTTTACAGTAACACTCGGTCATCTCCAACTATGTCTGGAATGATGGGAATGTGCATTTTTAAAGCCTCCCTGACAGAAGCGATGCATACACGCCGGGTACTTTCTCAGCCTTCAGTGAAATATCAAATGACGGTTTTGGCTCTTTGAAAAGATGCGCATCGTGCTTCAGGTGGCGAGTTGGGTCTCAGCGGGTCTTGCTGAGCATGCTCGCAGCCTGAGAGACTCTGTAGCGCTCCAGGAGGTTCCTTCTCCTCACGTGTTCGTTGGTGATCTCGATGACGTTCGCTATAGGGAACCAACCCTTCTGACCGTCGGACAGGCGGCATCCTTCGTACCAACCTGGAAACAAACGACACAGGAGCAGGGGGGAGGAGGGCGAACGAGGGAAGATTGAGGGTTTGTGTCGTTCATGCAAGAAAGTAGGGCTGGACAATAATTCAATATCGATATATATATCACAATATACTTTTATTCGATAACGGTGATATGAGTTTTAAGCACATTTTCAATATTTCAATATGATTTTACATACAGAAAAAGCTGCGACACAACTACGTAAGTGGTGACGTAGATGTTACGCCGAGCTCGAGTCCAGAAGAGGTTAGCGGTAGCAGGCTAGGCTAATCCCCAACGCGCGTTAAGTTTTCGCTTCAAAACGAGTGCCCATGACCATCAGAATGTGACTGAACAAGGTTTCGCAAAGCAGATGATATCACTAGTAAGAGAGGAAAGACTAATTTGGCTGTGTGGAAGTGGTTTGGCTAGCTAAGAGCCGGTAAACTGCAGGTTTTAGTGAGCTGCAAAATGTGACGGAGTCGTTCCAACTAGCGATAGGAACACATCTAACTTGTTCCACTCAATAGAATCTGCTGCGAGTCAGAAGATGAAGTACAATAAAAGTTTGAGCCAAGGTGTCCCTGAAACAACACCCCCAGCTGTAGCAAAGAGAAACCCATGCAGAAAATGTCTGCATTAGGATATGTTGTTGTTTAAAGTTAAAACTATTAATATTGACAAAGTTGAGAGTTTTATGTTTATTTGACGGTGATTTCAAAAAATTTTGAAGGCTAAATACAAATAAAAGGTGAACATGAATTTATTTGTACAGTTTTGTTTATATCAATATCGGAATTATATCATTATCGACCGAAATTAAGAAATTTATTGTGATAAAATTTTTGGCCATATCGTCCAGCCCTACAAGGCAAAAGGAAAATCAATGAACTGCTAAATTGGGGGGGTCGAGGCGGGGTATTTAGACAAATACAGTTGGGGACGTCAGCTACAGAGATGTGAGGAAAAGGAAATGTTTAAGATAGTTTCTGCCCATTCTTACCCTCGTTGGTTTTGCGGATGACGTTGACGATCTCAGCGGGCTCCAGACTGAGCTCGTCTGCTTGCTCTGCGACGTACTGCTCCACGCACTGCACCTGAGGACAGTCTGATGCAAAAGCAACCTTCAGTGTAGATCAGTACAAAACACGCTCAGGCTGTTAGCGCGGATCGAGCGCGTGTCTTCCTTACCGAAGTCCTCGTAAATCCTTTCCTCGTCGTCTTGGACGCTGGGATCTGGAAAAGCTGCCAACCATCTGTGCATGTCGGACCTGTTGGTAGAAACAAGCTTAGACTCCAGCCGGAAATATATTTTTGACACAATCACAACCATTTACTTTGAATTGGTGTGGGAACATTTCATGTTATAGTTAGGCCTGTCACGATAACAAATTTTGCTGGGCGATTAATCGTCTTAGAAATTATTGCGATTAAACAATAATATTGTTTGAAATTTGACAATAATTAGTAATTATTGTCAAAGTTAAGAAGAAATGGTTATTTTTTGTGTGTAGTACCTTTTTTGACCACTCGATGGCAGTATAAGACTGAACCGAAAGATTGATAGTGAGAGAGCAAGCAACGTGTCTCTTTAAGATAGACGGGAGGGAGGCCCCTTGACATGACATGGGCTGTCTCTCCTTCCTTTATTCAGTTCTCAAAATCGTGGTCGCTCTGTGTGGTTTGAGCTCTTTAGCATAGTATTTTTAACACTTGGACCAAAGTTATTTATTTTATATGTGAATGACTTGGTAAATGTGTCAGGACTTCTTAAATGTGTTCTTTTTGCCGATGACACCACATTTTTCTGTTCGGGTAAAGACATAAAACAGATTTTGGATATGATGAAAACAGAATTTATAAAAATACAAACTTGGTTTAAATTAAACAAATTATCTTTGAATTTAGATAAAACTAATTACATGATATTTAGTAACAAAAAGAGAATTGTTGACGATCCATTTGAAATTGAAGATGTTGTGATCTGTAAAGTGAGTGAAGTTTCTGGGTGTCATCATTGATGACAAACTGACATGGAAACATCATGTAAATTCCATTAAAACAAAAATAGCTAGATCAATTGCAGTACCGTATAAAGTCAGGGATTTTTTAATTTTTCAACTGTGAATTTTGGAGCTTCGACAAGACGGAGGTTTATTCCCGAAGTCGGCCTGTTAGCTTAGCTCGTAGCTTAGCTTCTCAGCTTAGCTGCTTTTAACTATCCAAAAAAACAATTATGGACAGTTAAAACAAATTTTAAAAAGAAAGGGAGGGGTCAGTGAAGAGCCTTTTCTCATCCAGTGTCTTCAGTAGAGAGAGAGACACAAAGAAACGATAAAGTCGATAAATGAAAATGAGGTAGATAATTTTAATTTATCATGTGATTAATTAACGTAACTACTTCTTATCTCAGACCTCCAAAAATCTAAACGATCCTAAAAAATTCTGGAAAACCATCAAATCTCTCTCAGGCACCCCCCAATCATCATCTGACCTCCCATCACAATTTCTTGTTGACTCTGTTCCTGTGTCAAATAAGCACGAGATCCTGAACTGTTTCAATAAACATTTTGTTGCTTCTAGTTCATTATTTGACACAGTTACAAACGGAAAATCAGCCACTTTATCTAATAATCAAACTTCTACAAATCAAATCCCTCCTACAAGTCAACCATCTGTTAATCACACCTTCTCTTTTTCTCCGTTCTCAGTCAGTGAGGTAAATAAACTGTTAAATGATCTTGATCCTAAAAAATCTGCAGGTCCAGATGAACTTCCACCTTACTTCTTAAGGCTGGCTGCTCATATCATCACAGTCCCTGTGACCCACATCTTTAATCTGTCCATAAGCCAAAACACCATTCCGGATGCTTGGAAAACAGCCTTTGTTCTTCCTTTGCTGAAGGGAGGTGACCCCACCTCACTGAACAATTATCGACCGATCTCTAAACTCTGCATCTTAGCCAAGGTTCTAGAAAAACTGATAAACTCTCAGATCAAAAATTATCTGGACTCATTTAACATCTTACCTCTTCATCAATCTGGTTTCAGGAAAAAACACAGCACAACAACTGCTTCTCTGAAGGTTCTGAATGATGTTGTTGAAGCATTGGATGCTAAGGACTATTGTGCTGCACTTTTCTTAGACCTGTCTAAAGCTTTTGACACTGTGGATCATAACATCCTGTGTCATAAGCTCTCAGAAATCGGTTTCTCTGATCACACCATCGGTTGGTTTTCTAACTATCTTTCCAATCGGAGGCAATGTGTTCAACATAACGGTACTTTTTCCAGCTATTTAACAGTTAAAAATGGTGTACCACAAGGCTCAGTTTTAGGACCCACTCTCTTTACAATCTACATAGCTAATGTAGGTCACTGCATCCCTGATGCATCCTTACATTTCTATGCTGATGATACAGTTGTTTATTGCCGAGCTAAAACAGTAGCTAAGGCTTTCCAGTTACTGCAATCCGCTTTTGACATCATCCAGTCAGATTTGTTCCGTCTCAAACTTGTCCTAAATGCTGATAAAACAAAAGGGATGTTTTTTTCAAATAGGAAGGCGGTTCCAGCAGATCCTCCTCTGATTTTATCTTCAAATGGTGTCCCTATTGAGTTTGTTGATTCCTATAAATATCTGGGTATCCTGATCGATTCACATCTCTCTTTTAAACTCCACGTGGAAAACCTAGTGAAGAAACTGAAAGTTAAACTGGGTTTCTTTTTCAGAAACAGATCATGTCTATCACTGAATGTTAGGAAACGCCTTGTATCTGTGACTTTCCTTCCCTCCATTGATTACGGTGACATTCTCTACATGAATGCTCCTACAAGCACCCTGCGGATGTTGGATGTTGTCTATCATGGTGCACTAAGATTCATAACTGGTTGTGATTATCGTACCCACCACTGCACCCTGTATTCACTGGTTAACTGGACATCATTAACCTCACGCAGACTCTTCCACTGGTACATTTTCATCTTCAAATCACTTCTTGGTCTGCTGCCCTCATACATCTCCTCCTACATGTCTTTGCGTGAGTGCAGCTACAGCGTGCGCTCTCAGGACATGATTACCTGCAGTGTTCCGTCAGTGAGGACTGAACTTGGAAAAAGGGCCTTCTCCTACTCCGCTCCTGCTTCATGGAATATCTTACAAAAAGATCTGAAGCTCTCGACCTTGACTTCTCTAAATGGTTTTCAGAATCTGTTGGAATCCTGGCAAAAACCAATGCAGATTTGTTCCTGTCTTTGATTTTATACATATACCTTATAATGTTTTGCTAGTTTTTTGATACTTTGTTAAAAGGAGGAATGTATGTATATATATATATATATATATATATATATATATATATATATATATATATATATATATATATATATATATATATATATATATATATATATATTTTCTCTCTCTTTTGTTTTCTATTGTTTATTGTTTGTTTGTTTATTGTTTAAGGAAATTCTACCATTGCTGTTCATTGTTCTTTAGTTTTAGCAGGTCGCTTTCGTAAATGAGCCCATGAGGTTCAAAAGATTTACCTGACTAAATAAAGGTTAAATGAATGAATGAATGAATTGATTTATTGTTTATCGCGACAGGTCTAGTTGCTGTGACTGGTTATGCTGACTGAATTAGAGCAGACTGGGTCTGTGCCATGACGGCCCAACGACCTGTCCAACAAGTACTCAATATTTTTCCCAGTGACTGCTGGAGATGGGCACCAGTTCCCTTCGACATCGAACAGAAGAATCTGTAAGCGTGAAACAGAGGGTCCAATTCATCTAGTCTGCAATGCCAATGTGAAATTGATTCCACCCGTTCTGTCCTACGCCTCTGAACCTTTTTGGGTTGTTCATGAACAGGATCTCAAGACGCAGTCAAAGAAAGGAGAGTCTCTGGTTTGGCAACTTCAGGGTCTCATTCCTGCTTTTTGCAATGCACAAATTGTGAGTGATGTCAGGACAGAGCAGGAAATGGACCGACAGATAGAGGCCTCATCCTCAGTAACGAGAGCGTTGCTTTAGTCAGTCGCGGTGAAGAAAAAGTTGAGTCAAAACTAAGGCAAGCTCTGGATTTACTGGTCTGTCTACATTCTATGATCTGTGGCCACCAGGTTTGGATCAGGACTGAAAGAATGAGATCCAGGATGCAAACGTCTGAAGTGAGCTTCCTTCATAGGGTGGCCAGGCTCAGCCATGGAGAAAGGGTGAGGAGTTCCATGATCCAGGTAGCCTGGCCCTCGCCTTCCTGCACAGCTCCGCTCAATTCTCATTTCCCTTCACTGCACAGTCTGGGACTTCTCTCATTAACAACCATTTCTCCGGTAGATTTTTGTTCGGACCAATCAGAGAACAGAAGGGACGGAGTTTTGGACCCTAACCCACGCCCCCACCTGTCCCAGCGCGCAGAGCCCTATAAAAGGGCTCTGCCAGCGCGCAGTCAGCGAGCACCGGCATGTTCTCATTCAAAGCGATGCAAAGCGATGCAGAACTGTTTTATATGTGACACAAATTTATTAATTTCCCCTTCTTAATCCCTTATCTGGAGTTTTCTTTTGTTTTTTGGGCCAAAAGTCAAGTGATCGCTCGCGCCCTCCTCCTTCTCTCCCTCCGCTGAAATGAACAAGGAAATGGCTGTCACGAGAATTAAACTCGGGTTTTACGTTGCTGACCGAGTCCCATCAGATGTTCTGGTCTTCTGGTGAGCTGGACCAGCGATCCATGGTTTTATTGTATTTTATTAAAACGTTTTATTAACATATAAACACAGAATTTCCAGCGCGACAGCCGGCAGCAAGAGAAAAGCTGCAGCAGCAGGAGGCGGAGCAGTTGTCAAGTTCACCAGAGCACGGGGGGTGGCTCTGAGGGGAGGGAGCAGAATGCTTTCCCTGTTCAAAATATCCAATGGTTTTGTTCCTCAGCAGAGCCCACGCCTCCAGCAAGAATCGTTTTAAAATGGAGAGGTCCCAGACCCTAGTCTGAAGCGAAGTGAAGGACAGGGTGTGGTTTTAACCAGGCTATGATCCAGGGGGAGCTCAGAGTAGAGCCGCTGCTCCTTCAAATCAAAAGGAGTCAGTTGAGGTGGTTCAGACTTCTGATGTGGACCCGTTGGAGGTTTTCTGGGCACGTTCCACTCCAAGGCAGACCCAAAACTCACTGGAGACATGGTGTATACTCTCAGGCTGGGGTCCCCCAGGAGGAGCTGGAGTGTGTGAGATCCTGTGACCTGTCCTGGAGCAGGAACACTGCAGCACTGGCCAAGAAGGCTCACCAGCGTCTCTACTTTCTCCGCAAGCTGAAAAGGGCTGGAGCTTCAACCCCCATCATGTGCACCTTCTACAGAGGTGCCATAGAAAGTGTCCTGACCAGCTGCATCACGGTGTGGTTTGGTGCATGCACTGCATCCTGCCGCAAGAGCCTCCAGCGCATCGTGAAAGCAGCTGAGAAGATCGTCGGCACCTCCTTGCCCTCACTGCAGGACTTACACAGCAAACGCCTCACTCGGAAAGCCCACTGCATGGCAGGTGATCCCACACACCCACTACACAGCCGCTTTAGACTGCTGCCATCAGGGAGGAGACTGAGGAGTCTCCAGGCTCGAACCAGCAGACTGAGAGACAGCTCTGTTCATCAGGCAGTCAGGATGCTAAACACTCTGCCTGCTCTGCCTCCCCTCCCATTTGAACTGCCTTAACACAAAAAACTTTCTCACACATTACCACTCAACACAAAGTTTTTAACACTGGACTCTGTGTCATCAAACGGGTTATTCACTAAACTCTCGGTCATGTGCTCATTCAGTTTGCACTACTTCTCATATTTGCACTAATGTTTGTATTACATTACTGCCTATAGTCATACTACTGTTTACATTCACTGTTTACATTTATTAATACGGTTTACATTTATTACTACTGTTTTACATTTATTACTACTGTTTACATTTACACTACTTTTATATCTACACTACTGCTGATACATATACAGTATTCTCTGACTAGCCTTATCTAAGGATGCCAAATGTGCCTTATGTGCCTTACTGCATATGCCACTTTGCCTCTATACCAACATCAACTACCTCATACATATACTGTGTACATTAACTCATATGCTGCTGTGCCACTCTTTGCAAATGTCAATGCTAGAACCTTCAGTTTATTTTATAGATATACTTTTTATACTTTTTATACTACTATGAAAAAACTCAGGACAGTATTACACTTTTATTATTTCATTTTATGCTTATGTTCATTGGGTGTTTGGTGTTTTAGGGGTGTTTGGTGTTTCAGTGTTGGTGTAAATTTTCATACTTTTATACTACTATGAAAAAACTCAGGACAGTGTTACACTTTTACTATTTTATGCTTATGTTTATTAAATGTTTTAGTGTTTAGTGTTTAGATGGTTACTGTTGCACCGAGGGACTGAGAGAAACGCAATTTCAATCCTGTGTATGTCCTGTACATATTGCAGTTCTGACAATAAAGTTGACTTTGACTTTTGTCGCTGGAGAGGGGAATGTCTGGGTCTCTCCTGGACAAGTTGCCTCTACAACCTGACTACAGATAAGTGGTAGAAGATAGGGATGAAGAGTTCAAAAATCTGTTTCAAGAATAAAGACAGGGTGGAGCATGAACTGGACCAAAGAATTAAAAGGTTATAATGAGGGCATTGATTTGGAATGTGGAAAAGAACAAGAATCCAGATTCTAGAAGCTGAAATGAGCTTCTAGAAGGTAATATAAAAAGGGATCAGCTCAGGTGGTTTGGGCATCTGATTAGGACCTCTGGAGGTTCTCCAGGTATGTTGGTCTGGGAAAAGGCTTCAGAGCAGATCCAGAGCCTGACAGAGGGATTAAAGTGGACAATTCTTTGACACGTATCACCTACCATAACATTGTGACTCTGTTTTATCATGAAATCGGATCAAATGTTGTGCAAAAACCATAAAACTATCCAGCCCACAAAAAGAGGCACTTCTAGATCCAGATCTGTTCATTGGGAAACTGACTGGACATCTAAGAAATGTTGACGGCTGCTCAGTCGATGTAGCTTTAGCTTGTTTCACAGGAACTGTAGGAACGACAGAGTATAAATGTTTTTACCATGTTAGAAATATTTGGAATTTTGTTCAGCCTTGGGCCTTAATGATAGCAGGAACTAGCACTCACTTCAAAACCAGACCTCGTGTTTACCGTCGACAAAGACGAGTGCATTTTGTCTCAGCAAAAATCTACACAAGTGTGAAGATAACTAACCCCAGAGAACAACATATCAAAGTTTAGAAGCATGATTGGTTAAAATAAACAACTGCAAAAACACACCCAGTAAAAAAAAAAAAAAGATATCAACTCTTGCAGTTGACGTTTGTAATTATTTTTTCAAATGGTTAACAGCAGCCACATCTGAGCACAAGTTGTTTCAGTAGCACAGTCTTGTGTTTGACTTGTTGGAATGTTTCCGGCAATTTGAGTGCCTTTCATGGCAGAGTGCTTTTTGTTTGAGCTGGAACAGTGTTTGTCGAATGTGTCAACAGAAAAACACGCTTCACGACTAATTTAGGAGGATACTAAAAACATTCTGAGTCTTGCGTTATTCTCTCTTTTGACTTTCATCTACCCCAATGTAGGCACAGACACAAATATTTAAACCCATTCTAACTAAATCCTGTCTTTTTTTTCTTTTTTTCTTATTAAAGATGCACCAACCACAGTTCTCAATGCAGGTGCTGATGTTCTGAATGTGTGTTCACTGGTTGGAAATATTTATTTTCAGTTATGCATGGCATCATTTCTACAAATGTCTATCTGCACAGAAAATGCCAAAATGCTGTAGTAACAATGAGAGGCCTGTGGGTGGTGCTGTAACGCAGCCTAAAATACACCAAAAACAGGAAACAAGGCGTGGAGTATATGGGCACAAAGCTTTTAGGTTGAATATAAAATATAAATACAATAAGAAGAGGACGCCGTAAGGTTGTGGGTTAGATTAGAGATGGAGCTATGACATCAATTTTTTTTATATATTTTTACCCCTCTGGAACACCCC